>ML324620.1:0-53369 GCA_005239505.1 Nicotiana paniculata | reverse complement strand
CATTCTTTTTCCCTGCAAAACAATCTTGTCAGTAAGAAGGTTAATCACAAAACATTTTGTGGACGTAAAAGCAACCAGGTTATCTCTGTAACATAGTTGTGACACACTGATCAGAATGTGTTTCAAGCCATTTATTAGATACACATGTTCAATAGATCGTGTATCATCCATACCTACCTTACCAACCCCAATGATTTCACCTTTCTTCCCGTTTCCAAAGGAGACACTTCCTCCTTTGAGACTTTCAAGTGAAAGGAACTGTTCCATGTTCCCAGTCATATGCTTTGAGCAGCCACTATCTAAGTACCAAATCTGGATGCCTCCTCTCACTTGAACCTACAAAAGGAATCAAAGGTTAGTCTTAAGAACCCAAACTAGTTTGGGTCCTTTTCTATGAGAGAATGGATGAATCAAATTTTTCTTGGCCCAATTTGCAACCAGTTTTTTTCTTTTACAAACCTCTCATTTTTTTGACTGGCCTGCTCTTTTGCAGTACACTCATATTTGTAGTGTCCAGTCTTTTACCACAATGAGTGCATATTTTATTCTCAGGAAGAGTGAGATACTTGTTTTTGGGATCCCACTTGGGAAATTGGCTTCCAAATCCAATTCCTCTCCTTTTGCTACTATGATTCTCTTGAAGCCTTATCAGGGCGTCAGAGGATTTATTCCATTTATAGGTTCAATCTAATTCATGTTTGACTTTGCCAAGTTGTTCATTAAGAGTTCTTATTTGTTCGTCCTTGGCATACATCTTATCTTTTAATTTTCCTATGTTTTCTTCTAACATGATATGAGAATAATCAACAACCTTTTTACTTGATCCTAGCTTTAGCTTTAAGTTTTCATATTTTAGTTCTAGAATCTCAGTTTCAAGAGGGTGAACCTGGTTCAACAAGTCAGTATTTTTTCTTTTCAGATTCACTGACTCTAATTTCCAGGTTTATGCATTTTGCTTTTAGAATTGCACATTCTTTAGATAGTTGATCCTTCTCTTTGGTTGTTTCCTCAGAATCATCTATGAAATCAAGTAGCAACTCAGAGAATTTTTCCTTAGATAGGAACTTTACTTTATTTTTAAGATGAGAGATACTTACCTCTGGTTCTTCATGTAATTTCTTGTCAGATTCTCCAATTGCCATGAGCGCCTGATCTTTAGTCTCCCCATCTTCTGATTATTCATCTGAACTTTCCCCCAAGCAACAACCATAGCCTTTGTTGTGTTTGTCTTGAGTTGAACCTGTTCCTTCTCTCATATCTTTCCTTTTTCCACTCTACTTCCTACTGAGGAAAGTTATTAATGAGATGGTCAGTCTTACCACATTTATAGCATCCCTCGTTGGTTGGTCTTTCTGGAGCCTTTGCTTTATTGTAGTTTCCTCCTCTAGAGATGCCTTTCTTCCTCATGAGGAAGTTTCTGAATTCTTTGGTAATCATGGCCATCTCATCATCTTCCAGATCTGCTCCCTCAGTGATTCTTAGGGCTAGACTCCTGTCCTTATTTGGACCATCCATATTTATTGTCTGCCTTCTTAGTTCATAGGCAGTGAAGTTTCCAATTAGCTCATCCAATCTGAGGGTTGCCATATTTTTAGATTCCTGGATAGCAGTGATTTTTCTTTCCCAAGAAATAGCCAAGACCCTTGTTAGGATCTTCTCAACCTTGTCCTCTTCAAGAATGATTCTTCCAAGAGACTTCAGTTCATTAGTCAAGGTTGTGAACCTTGTGTACATCTCTTGAATAGTCTCTCCTTCTTTCATAGTGAAGTTTTCATACTGAGAGTATAGTAGAGTACCTTTTGACCTTTTTACCTGAGGTGTTCCTTCATGGGCTACTTTCAAGGTGTCCCAAATCTCTTTGGCAGTGGTGCAATTTTGGATTCTGCTGTACTCGTCTGGACCTAGTCCAAATACTAGCCACTTTTTGGCCTTTGCATTCTTCTCCCATTTATTTAGATCCTCAGCAGTGCAATCAGCTCTTGCCTTTGGTACATCTATACCTTCAACAATTTTCATCATGGTAGCTAGAGGACCATCAGTGACTATGTCCCAGATTTCATAGTCTTCTCCAATTAGGTGATCCTTCATCCTATTTTTCCACCATGAGTAGTACTAGCCATTGAAGAGTGGTGGCCTTGCAGTTGATTGACCTTCCCAATTTCTAGGTGGTGCACTCATCTTGATCTTCTCCAAGGTGTTAACCTTTCAAGGATAACCAGCTCTGATACCAATTGTTGTTTTAGACTTCAATACCACACAAGAAGATAGGTTACTTTGTGTGGTACCCAATTTTCAAGTGCTGTCTCAGTAGAAGAACCTGGTTCTTCTTCGCGTTCCAACTACTACTGTTGCGGAATAATAAAAAGCAGTAAAGTAAACACACAAAGATTTTTACGTGGAAAACACTTGGCTCAAAAGGTGAAAAAACTACGACCTACTCCTCAGTAGGATTTGCTCAACTCTTCACTAAAAACTCTGAGCCAAACGGACTTACAAAATAAACTCTTTTGTAATACTAAGGATTAACTCTAACCCTTTGCAGTAACTAGCGCCTAGCTAATTTCTACACACCTCAAGTTAACTCTAACTTGATCAGTACGTACCTATTACAATTGCTTGTATGAAAGCTGGAAGATACAATATTAAAAACTCCTACTACAATCAACTAGACTCAATAAATAATCAGATGGTACTAGTTCTTCTAGTTCAATTATAGCCTTTACATCGCACAATGATTCTGCTAGCAAAAATAACTCTGGAAATTTTGCTTTCAGATTTTGATTCACTTTAGCTTTGTGCGTCCAAAATTCCAATAGAAATACATCAAGTATTCATAGAGTCAGTCGTTGAGCTTGTCTTCCAATTCCAGTTCAACTCTACTTAGGTGAACCAATTCGAACCAAACTCAACTTCCTTTCTTTTGTTACTTTCCTTGCTGAATTCGACTTCAATTAATCAGATCAGTGTGTAACCTTTTCGCATTAGGATACAATCTCTTGGTTAATTGATATTTCATATTCAAAACATCTCCTAAGCATATACGGTTCATGTGCCAGCTCGTCAGTTCATGATGTGTGCTCTGATGGAACTGGTTCAACTGGTTAGCCTTTTGTCAATCTTCAAAACTATGCAGTGACATGGGTAAACAAAAAGCAAACAGAGTCTCGCATAAATGAAGTTTCACCATTGGGATGGTGGCATGAGAATTAAAAGCAACTTCCTGTTCTTTCCGTTATTGCTCGGAATGTGCTAAATGTGCCAATTTTAACTGTTTCACCAAAGAGTGCATTTAGTCAAGAAAGATAACAACTAAACTGTCATTCATTGAGAAGCAATATGTTGGAAGTTTTAGTATGTATCAGATACTGGATTAATCGGAACGAAGAAATCAAGGACGTGAAGATGTTGATAAACCAAAAGATGAGGAACTTGGAGATATATTAACACATGGTAACCCATCTGAATTTAACACTCCAAAGATGGCCAAGAAGTTCATATTGATTATGAAGAACTTATTAAAGCAATGCAAAACCTTTGAAGTTCTTGATTTATATTTAATAATTCAAATTTGAATTTACTCTTTTTTTTTAATTTAGTTGTTGTAAAATGTAAACCTTAATTTGCAAGTTTGAATTAAAAAAAGAACTTGCAAATTATAAGTTAATTTTTTTCCATCTTCATTGTATTATCTTAAATTCTTAATGAAGTATTCAAATATAAGGCTTTTAAAACTTTTGAAGTTATTTTTAAAATTTCAAATATAAGGCTTTTAAAGCATTTGAAACTTATTTAAACACTCTTTTTATAAGATTGTTTTTATATTTTACATTTTTACTTTATCTTAATATAAATTACGAAAGTTATACAAAATTCACTAAAGAAAAAAATCGGCCGGTCCCGGCCCCTTAGGTCCAGAACCGTTCTTGTTCCAATTTTCACCTGCGAGGCACGAAACCGGTAAAATCGATATTTTTAAACCGATAACGGGACGGGTACGGAGACCGACTAGTCTCCTTTTCCATTAGCCCAGCCCGTCCCTTTGACACCCATAATACAATGTGTTTCGAGCACGGCCGAACCTGGAGAGAATCAAGCTCGAGTGAGAGGAAGATCGAGGGTAAAAGAAAGGCGGTTGATGAAGGAGATAAACAAGAAGCCGAAATATCCGCCATCAGTCGGACATTACAGTGCTGATCACGCTTGATATTGGTTGCGGACCTTGTTTTCGTGAGAAAGAAGGACAATTCTTTTTTACTTCATTTAGACTTATACTAGTGTCGGCTGTGGTTGTTGATGGTGATGTGGTAGTTGAGGTGAATGAGTGTTGATTGTAGTTGAGAATGATGGTGGCGGAAATGGTGTAGATGGTGGGTGGTGATAGTAGATAATGATGGCGGCTATGATTGATGATGATGGTGGTGTGGTGGTGGTGGTGGCAGTGGCGGCATGGTGGTAGTTGATAATGGTAGGCGGTGGTGGCAGTTAATAATGAATATGGATGATACCATCTTAATGAAATTAAGTCTCTATTATAGATCTTAATAATATAGACCTATTGAGACCCACTAAGTGGTTGTGAAGTAAAAAAACAAACACACTTAATGATTAAGATGTGAATAATTAAGATTCGGACTTTAAAAACAAACGCACTTAACGTCTGAGATCTGAATGATTAAGATTCAAACCTCCATTAAGTGCAAACAAATAAGGCCGGAGAAGCTCTAACCAGAAAAACATGGAAAAAAAAGACAAATGAAAATCACAAAATTAGCTCAAGGACTAACCTTACAAATGGGGCGGGTCTTCCCAATCCAAACGACACGTGGAACTGTTCGTCGATTGTCCTTCTGTATCTGCTGTTTAGGAAATAACCCTCTTTTTAATTTACTTGTAATAGATAAATCTTTTAGATTATAGTCTAAAGATCCTTTTTTAGCAAACGAAAATTTCGTCGATCTAAAATTTTATAATTTATTGCAAATGCTAGACTACAATCGAATAATTTGTAAGCAAACATAAAATTATATGAGCAAACATAGAACCGAGTCTTATATTCCTGAAAGGATAATTTTCCAAAAATTATATTTGCTAGGGACTACATTAGACCCGAGTCTATATTTTGTTACACCTTGATAGCGGTGGTAAAATGGATAAAAAGAAACAATTATCCACCTATATTATTCACTAACAAATTGATTGGATAATAAACTTTTTAGAAAGGGGTCAAATATAGATAAAAATCATATTATCCACTTGGAAAAAGGATAACCAATGAATAACTAATGAGTTTAACTTTTATATTTGCAAAATACTCAAATTGGGGGTTCCTCAAGTTTGGGAGACTAGGAATTCTCCTAAAAGTGATCATATTTAAGAATCCATGAATAATATGAATATCCATATTATCGCCCGGTTAACCTATTTTCTGTTCGTATTGAATATGAATCGAGTCGAATAATTTATTCATTTTTTCATTACTCATTTTCGACCCGTTCATATCCAACCCGGCAGAGGGGCGAATCTATAGCCCACGTTACGGGGCACGTGAACCCATGGTCCTTCTGCTAAACTAGGTATTTTATGTACGTATTTCTAGAACTGGTCCAGTATTATGTATTGACACCCATGCTCCATAAAGATTGAATGGTGCATTTGGTTCAATACTTAATTAATTACTCAAAGAAACAGGGATCAGTTCCCACTTAGAATTTCCCCCCCTATTTTTTCAGTGGTGCACCCATGTTCTAGAAATCCTAGATCCGCGTCTGACCTGACCCACCCGTTTGCCCCCCTACACCTTGCTGTTGATACCTAGTGATTTATCTTGGTACTTATATATAACAGTGTATTTAAGCTTAATGGAAAGCTAAAGGAATTCCTCACAAGATACCAAAGTTGCATTTTTACTAATAAATGTGTTTAGCCTAAAAATCGGATAAAAATTGAATTTATACGCGATTTTAAGGATACATGATATAACTTGATGCAAATTAAGAGAATAAATTAATATTAAAATTTACGATAAAAGAATAAATGCAAACCACTCGAATCGAACAACCTTGTCCCTCGAATTCGATCACCCTTGCACCAAGAGATGTCTCAACTGATGTATGAACAGAATAACAAGATGATAAAAGCTAGAAAGTGATAGTATATTTCTTTATGTTGCATAATGTGATGTGTTTTACAAATGACCAGACTTCCTTTATATAGTAGGGGATTCCTACTCTTGATACAATTCTATATAAGGTAAAAAAATCTCATGATTTGCTAATTAATCGGCCTATCCTTGATACGCTCCGAGATTTCTGCCATGATCAACAACCGATCGCGGCTATTTCGTCCTTCTATTATTCAGTTTGGCAAACTTCCCTCTATTTCTCCTGATCTTGATTTTATTCGGTCCCGGGGTCGCGAGCTTGATGATATAACCTCGCACCTCGGTTCGATATAATTTGAGGTTGAACCTTAACCTATCATATTCCAGTCTCGATTATTCACACAAGGGGCGAGCCCGATTTTGACCGTATAAAGATAGTCCCCTCGTTTCTCGGAGAGAAGATGATGATAAACGATATGAACTTCCGAATCCCGTCTCGATGGACCATGACATAAGCAGCGAATGATCACTGAGAAACCCGACTATGACGTAAGTAACAAACGGATACCAAAACGTCCTGTCGGTCAAGTTATTGGCATTAAATGCCTGTCACTCTGGTCGGCAACTACGAGTTCTGAACCATCATCAGCAAGCTATAAATACCCTAACCTTCATTCATTCAAACATTACGTTTAAAGCTCCACCTATTCTTGTTTTTCAAAAATCCCTTTGCTTTGCAACTCTTGAACCCAAATTTCTTGAACTTTTAGCAAACTTCATACCTTCCCAATTTCCTTTCTTCTGTTCTACAATGGTGAAAAATTCTAATACTATACCGCAAAAGGACGCGGCCTCTTCATCACGACCCGTGGAGATGGGGCTGCGGCGGAACCTCACCCTGAGGAGTTCGTTCCGGCAGGGTTCCCGACCGTTGCTGATTTTAAGGTTGAAAAGACTTCTTCGGTACCGGGCCGATGCGAGCCGGTCTCAAGGTACATATGCACAATCACCAATGATCTCCTCACCAAGGTTATATAGGATTGAAACTAGGCTAACATGCATGTGGTGGTGCCTTTGCCCGAAGAGTCGATCACTACCCACGTGGAGGGTTTATAAGTGTTTACACTTACCCCTTCATGTTGGGTCTATTAGACATGATCATCATTGCCTTCTGCAAGATGTATGACATGTCTCTTGGCCAAATCCACCCTTCCTTTTGGAGAATAGTGATTCTTCTTCGATTCTTCGTAAGAAAAATCAAGGGGTGTCCCTTCACCCTCGATCATCTTATGTGCCTCTACAGTCCCCGGCTCCATTGAGGGGGGATGATCAAGCTTGCTCGCCGGGATAGTAGGACCTCGTTCTCGAGTATAGACGAGGCTTGGTAACGAGGTTAGATGGGCCAATTTGTTCGAATAAAGACTTCGGACTTGATCCCTACCGAGGACATGTCATTTCCTGAGAAATGTAACATGAAACGTAAGTAGTACTTTGACTTGAAGATTCGATCTTGTTGTTTTCCCTCTTATCTCCTTTCGTATCGATGTTTTTGGTGTTACAGCTCTGGCCCAGATGCCGAACGTAGTTCCTGAACTCAAGGAATGGGTCGAGGGCCTTGTGTCATAGAGACCATATTCTGAGTGAGCCTTGATGGAATTATCTAAGGGTCTATGGGAGGCCCGTAATCATGGTAAGTTTTCTTTCCTGATGTAATAATGTTTGATTTCCTCCTTTCGCTGTCGAATTCTTATCTATTTTCTCTTGTAGATCTCCCTAAGGACGTTGCTATGAGGCCTCCATCCGGTGATGAGGATGTTCCTCTCGAGTACCCTGCTCCGAGGTAGGGTGATGAAAAGAAGAGAAGAAGGGCTCCGAGTTCCCCGAACTCGAAAAAGAAAAAACCGAAGAAGAGGTCGTGCAAGCCCAAGGGAAGCACCGACACTCTATCCTCAGACTCAATCCACCAGTGCTCTATCCATGAGCTTGGGGGATTGACGTTATTGGGTCCCCTCAGATTTCAGACGCCATGATCCGCGAGGCCAGTATGTTAGAAAGTCGTTCTTACGAGGGGCTTCAGGGGCAACTGATATCCACCACTTCTTGGATGTATTAGAGTCCACTGCTTCATAAGAGGTCACCGGGCTTGGTGACTTGCCGGTGCCAATGAAGGTACCGCCATCGGGTGCCAGCGGATCTTCATCGAGCCCAAAATTGTTGGATCGATTCCCGGCCTTAAGTGTTAACCGCGACCGCAGGCGGTCGGTACTTTTCTCTGTCTCAGAGGATGCCCGGGTTTTCTTTGCCCCCGTGGGAGTTGCTAGCTACGTTATTTGCTTGGTGACCAAAGAGGACCAGACCATGATGGACGCGGTGGAAGAACCATGCGTATTCAATAAGGCCCAACATGCTTTGAATCGGGTAACTTTGAGTGTCATTTCATTACTTATTTTAAATTTGAAGTTGTAAATAATCCTAACAGCCCTCTATACGCTTGCAAGCCTCAGTATTGAATCATGAGGCTTTCCTCCGCATCTGAGACGAGTCAACCCAGCACGAGGTTGAGGTTCGGGAGCTCACTAAAAAGAGGGATACCTACAAGCTTCTGTGTGAGAAGCTTCAGGCCGAGCTAGAAGTGTCTCAGAAGGAAAATGCCGAGATGGCCGAGCAGGTAATTCGAGTACTTCATGATAGTGAAGACGAATGGGACATAGTAGCTAATGATCCGATCTTGCACGTTTGATAGAGGATTGAATAGATCGGTCATCTCCAGGAACATGTAGATACGATACAAGCTGAGGCTGAGGAGTTCAAGAAAAATATGGATCTCTTAGCCTCGAAAAAGGAAGATGTCCAAGGTAGAAGAAGCCAGGGCCCAAAATTGAGGTCCATATTTTCCTTTTTCGAGGCTAAGAGGTCCATATTTTTCTTCCCCACCCTTACAATAAATCCTATCGATCGAGACCCTCCCTTTACGAAGTAATTTCCTCGCTAAAATTGATACCCAAAAGTAATGCATATCCGAAGGTAAACCCCCCCTCCCCCAGTATTCGAGGTTGATCGTAGAACCTCGGATATTGTTGAATTGACCTTCGGTACTGATTCATAATTGGGATCAATTCTAATTTAGCACGATCCATTGTTGCCTCGTCAAAAACCTTTCCGAAAAACCCATTTTGGACAAAACCTGTCTAAGGAAAAAAGAGTGCAATGCGTGCTTTCAGACCTAAAAATTTCGTACCGCTTCTTGTTGACCACCTGCAAGTATTAGTGCAGTATAAAAAGGAAATGGAATGGGGTCGTACCTTAGCAGTAATATCATTTTAGGTGAGATATATTCCAATTGCTCAGTAATTGTTCTCCGTTCATCATGCCGAGCTTGTAGGACCCTTTCTCGGTGACCTCAAGAATCTGGTACTATCCTTCCCAATTCGGACCCAATCTCCCTTTGTTCAGATTCCGACTATTTATGGTGACTTTCCTTAGCACTAAGTCCCCGACATTAAAATATCAAAGGTAGGATATTCGATTGTAGTACCTCTCAATCCGTTGTTTTTGGGCAGCCAACCGAACAAGGGCGGCTTCACGCCTTTCATCCAATAACTTCAAGCTCGTGCTCATGGCCTCGTCATTTGATTCCTTTGTTGCATATCGGTATTTTATACTTGGCTCCCTGAATTCGAAAGGAATTAGGCTTTGGTGCCATAAACCAATGAGAACGGAGTATCCTCGGTACTGATCTTCGCAGTCATGCGGTATGCCCAAAGGACTTCGGGTAGGATCTCCTTCCATTTCCCTTTTGCGTCGGTTAACCTATTTTTAAGGTTTTGGATGATGGTTTTGTTGGTCGATTCAGATTTCCCGTTTCCACTAGGATGATAAAGTGTCTATAAGATTCTTTTGATTTTATGATCTTCGAGAAACTTAGTCACTTTACTGCCGATAAATTGTTTCCCGTTGTCACACACAATTTCGGATGGCATCCCAAACCTACATATGATGTGGTCCCAAATTAAGTCGATGACCTCCTTCTCCCTAACCTTCTCATATGTTTGTGCTTCAACCCACTTAGAGAAATAATCAACCATAAATAAGATAAATTGAGCCTTACCTGGTGCCCATGGAAGAGGGCCAACGATGTCCATTCCCCACTTCATGAATGTACATGGTTGTTGCGCCTCCCTTTTTATCGCAAAATCGGGTTTCAAAATTTTGGGACAACTCCTTTCCTTTTAGGAAAGGGGTATGGAAATTGAAGAGTCTCCACCTAACGGATTTAAGGTACGTTAGGGCACCGAATGAAAGTAACTCATATAACCGATTTGAGTTACCAGAGATTGGGTAAGGACTTGAAGTTACCTTGAGGGGAAGGTGTTAGGCACCCCTCGAGGTCCACAACGATGGGTGCCGACCAAACTCAATTTTGAACTAGTGATTAAGCAAATAAAACAATTTAAGCACATAGAGATTATTAAAAACAATAATAAGGGAGTTCCTAGGTTTCTTAGCCTATAGGATCACATCTGTGCAATACTCGGTAAAACTTCCTCAACTAAATGGGTTACACGTGGAATTAGCGTACATGCCATCATATCCTTTACTACCCAATTACCCTCCCCTTAGCGGTTATAAGCAGTTTTAATCAGACGAACTCTATGCGTGCATTACCCGTCCCTTCCTTATGGCCCTGGAGGTGTTTAGGACCTCTAATTTAGGCAGTTCGAGACTCTCCTAAGGTGCTTAAAGGAGAATATCTAAGCGACAACAAAGAACATGTAAGACTTTCAAGTAAAGAACAATTAAGGGGCTCATGTTTACCTCCACAAATAAAAAGATAATTAGCACGTCTCAAACAACAAGATTTTAGATGTTTCAAAAAAGTCCTAGAAGAGGATATCTAGGTGAGCATGACAAGCAGAGAATATGCAGCACTGTGTTAAGGCGAAGTGATAGAAATCTAATCAGTTTGCCTACTAATTTTAGCACATGATGAATCTGGGCAATTCACAAATAATTAAACAAATCACAGTTTTACCATTTGCAAGATTTCAATTATAAGCATGATATCTAGGTGTTGAGACTTCTTTTTATACTATCTAGACATAGGCGTAGTATTCAGGCGAGTGCAATAGAAGTCCTAAAACATGTTTCTAATGCACAAAGGAGAACTTTATGAACATGATTATTAGTCACAACTAATAACAACCTAGTGACAGGATTTCTAAGCAGGCATGCTATATGCAAGATCTTTTAGAAAATCAGAAGTTTTAGAACAAACTATATGATGCCTACGAACATGCTTTCTAATGCACAAATGATCCTAAGAGCATGATTCCTAATGCAAGAAAATAGTCATAGTAATCCTAAGAGCATGATTCCTACCCAACTGCCCCCACAAAAATTATATGAAAATCCCTCCTTACTAATATCCCCAAATATCTGTTTACAAGGATCATTATTACAGACCATTACATAATAAATAAAAGCTATGCTATAGGGATCCTGAATAGGCCCAAAGTGAAACTAGAAATACCAGACTTTCAAACAGTTCAAGGTGCCATAGTCTCATGATGTCCAATAGGGTATCCTAGTGTGTCAAAGTTCCCAAGGGCCTCAGGGACCCCGGGCAATGCTCACACCAAGATCCTTTAAATAGAGAAGTGATTATGTGCAGTGTGGAAGGGACAACCCCAGTGTGCCAGAGTTTGAAGGAATCTCATGGATTCCTAGGCAGTACACACACTGGAGGGACAGAACTTAAGTAATCTAATAGTAGAAGTGAGAGTGCTTGGCATAGTTGAGAAGATAGTATAAAGGTAAAATCTTTAGGAGTGAAAATTACTTCAGGAGTAGCAATAGTTTAGGAAAACATATTAGGAGTGAAAAATACTTCAGGAGTAGCAATATTTTAGGAAAACATATTAGGAGTGAAAAAAAAATGTTGAAAATCTTTTGAAGGAAAGGAAGGTTCAGCAACAACAACATGGTCACAAAAGCATCATATTGCCCAGACTCAACTTTAGTTTGTCAATTAGTTCTAAGTGTACAAACCATTATAGAAAAGGCAGCAGGGTTTGGGAACACAAGACACTTGAAACAGGAGCACATAAGGAGGATAAGAAGGAGAGCATATTGAACAACAAGTACACATAACAAGTAGGGGCTGATTGACAACCAGCAACCAAATTCATAGCATTAGAACATAAACTACTGACTCAGAGTCATAATAGGGAAATCATACTCGAAGCTAAAGTGGTAATAGCTAGTAAACCATAGAGACAGAATGCAGGAATAGTCATGACGAGGACAGGGGTCTACCACACAGAATTAGACATGCCAACTAGGGTTAATCAGATAAATTAGGAGTCTGAGATACTAAAATGAGCACGCTAGTTGAAGGAAGTAAATAGGAAAGATAGAAGTACTTAAAGTAAGGTAAACATGCTGGTTAAAGTAATAAACAAGAAGAGTGAAATTTAAACATGTTGATTAGGCAGTAACAAAGTTAATTCGACAGTAGTTATGCTAGTATAGAAAGACACAACCTTAATTGAAGCAAAGCAACAAGGAGCACGTAGATTTGAATCTCAGAATGACATTATGATAGGAACATACCAGTTAAGGAAGCAAATATAGAAAGTAAAGTAGGTAGAATTCCACAGTCTAGCCTTGGCTTTCAGCCGGCTAGACAAGTAATGAACCCAAGTAGCAGAAAGGAAGATGAGAGAAAACTTGTTGTGTGTGTGTGTGAACTATATCGTTCGTCCCCTTTCAGAGGTAGAATAAGAGTGTATATATAGCACTTAGGGAGTAAATCAAAATAAGGAAAAGAGAGTCAGAATTCAATCAATTAAGGACAATCAAATAATCACAAAATCAATTCCCATAAAGGAGTCCGGACTAGACCCCTTAATTGAGGGGAAATAAATTAACGGTCACAACAGGGGGTTCCATTAAGTTAAAGACTCAAAATCATACCATATAGGGAGTCAGTAGAAATCCCAAAACCATACTAATAACTAATTAAGGAAAGTATGATCAATTGAGGTCACAAATAAAGAAACAAATAAAATTTCAACACAAAAATTATAACAGGGTATTTAATAGGAAATAATCAGTAAAAATATTTAAAGAATACTGATTTATGGGCAAGAATTACTCAGATTCTCTAAATATAAATCGACTAAGTAAAACCTCACAGAAATACAAGATTTAACAAGAAAAGCAGGTTCGAACCAGTAATAGAGATCAATTAGGGCAAAAATCCCAAAGAATACTGGATTTAACAGGGAAAACATTTAAATCCAAAAGATGAATATGACTGGCATCACAGAAATAACCAAA
Organism: Nicotiana paniculata; assembly: GCA_005239505.1. Taxonomy (NCBI): domain Eukaryota; kingdom Viridiplantae; phylum Streptophyta; class Magnoliopsida; order Solanales; family Solanaceae; genus Nicotiana; species Nicotiana paniculata. The sequence goes on along the minus strand of ML324620.1, from coordinate 39,928 downwards.
ATATCGAAACAAAATTGAAGAAATCAACATATCACACAGAATCGTCTAGGGTTTGAACATTCATGCAAAAATTAGTCAAGATGATGAAGAAAAAATTAATTAAACACTGAGAAGTTAGAAAAATCTTTGAAGCAAAGTCTGGGATGAACCCTAGTTTTAGAAAGAGTGATTAAAAATTGAAATAGTTAATTAAAACAAGGGATTTTAAAGGAAAACACTTAATAATACTCGAGTTGCCTCAAATATATAAAGATCTCAGAAGGATCGATAGTATCGAACTAGGGTTTTTAGAAAATACAGAAGATGAAGAGAACCAGTAAAAACCCTATGGATTCGTAATAAAAACAAAAGGAAATCCTTACTTATAAACGAAAATGGTCTGAGACAGGCCGGTAAAATAAGTTTCAAAACCAGAACAGGTTGGGTTTCCTCGAGATCTTCTCAAGGACTCATGGAATCAAAGAGCCATGGAGTATAGGAGACTAGGGGTGGTCGGATAATGCACGAAAACACCATAGAAGGGAGCTTCTCACCGGTGACGGCGATTAGGGTTAGGGTGAGTTGAGAGAGAACTGGAGGGGTGAGGGAACGGGTGACAACGGAATGAGAGGGGTTAGGGTTGATTAGGGATTAATAAGGTAAGTTTAATCGTGGATGTTGATCTATAAGTTCAACGGCCACGATTAGAGGGGTTATTGGGTCGGACATGTATAAGGATTGGGCTTAAGGGGTTTGGGCTGGTTTTTTGGTTAATTAAAAGGGGTTTGTGCTGGTATTAAAAGAGGTTAGATCTAGAATAAATTTGCTATTTGTTAAATACCCGAATAATTGACAAAAAAAAATAATTTATAAAAATAATTAACAGATTAAAAAGGATTTTCGTGCATAGAAATGCTTTAAAATAATTATTCAATATTTTAAAAATACACCAGGCTATTTTCTGGAAAAATAATGTAATAATGCATGCATGAGCTATAATTGCAAAGTTATTGCAATTACAACCTAATAACTGCAAATGTGGCTATTTGTGAAATAATTTAAGCTAAATATAAATATAAATAGCAAAATTAAGCCATGAAGTTATTATAAAGTCATTTGTAATGGAGTTAGTAATTAATTATATAAATAAAAATACTGGTATAAGTTAATTAAAAACCTTAAAAATGCGGAAATTATGGAAAATTTTAATTGATGCTAATGCATAGTTTTAAAGGTATATATGCAATTTTGAAAATATCATAGGGAAAAATTGGGTATCAACAGCTGCCCCTCATTATCCGGGAAGGATGAAAAGAGTTGTCGGGTAAAGATATGATGGCCAATTTTGACCGAGCGAGATGGTTTGAGAGATTTGAAAGAACTGGAGAAGGATTACTCCTGTTGGGGTAGCGGTTGCTTATCGGGTCACCTGCAAGCAAAGATATACTACGAGTATCTATTTGTGCGGGAATTTAAACATGATGTAGATTCCCTTAAGACCTGAGAATTGTCTTTGGACGGTTGAGGATGACGTCCTTAGACCATGATGTCCTGGGCCATGAACTGTTCAGTGAGGAATTCGCAGGCCATGAAATGGTGTTCTCGGGCTTGAAAATGATGCCTCCGAACCATGACGCCTTTGAATAATGATATGAAAATGTGAGAGATCCTCAGACCATGACATGGTGTCTTCCGGCTATGAGGATGATGCCTTTAGACAATGACACCTTTGGACAGGTTGGCGATATTTCAGCCCATGATATGCAAAGACATGATGCTAGGGGCGACAAGACAGGGCTTAGTCTTGTATAAATTTGAGGGCAGAGCTTAGGCCGAAAGAAGAGAAATTAGATAGTGTCGGAGAGACAGTGCTTAGTCTCGGCAAATAAAAAGGCAATGATTGGCCTCATGCAAATATGGAGACAAAGCTTAGTCTCATGCAAGATTTTGTGACAGTGCTTAGTCCCATGGAGATGGAAGGCAGTGCTTAGCCTTTTGCAGATATGGAGGCAGGGCTTAGCCTCATGCAAATATGGAGACAGAGCTTAGTCTCATGCAAGGTTCGAGGCAGGGCTTAGTCCTATGCAAATGGAAGGCATTGCTTATCCTTATGCAGATATGGAGGTAAGGCTTAGCCTCATGCAAATATTCGGGACAGGGCTTAGTCCCATGTAATGTTCGGGACAGTGCTTAGTCCCATGCAGATAAAAGGCAATTCTTAGCCTTATGCAGATATGGAGGCAGGGCTTATCCTCATGCAAATATGGAGACAGAGCTTAGTCTCATGCAATGTTCGGGACAGGGCTTAGTCCCATGCAGATGGAAGGCAGTGCTTAGCCTTATGAAAATATTTAGGACATGGCTTAGTCCCATTCAAGGTTCCGTACATGGCTTAGTCCCATGCAGATGGAAGGTAGTGCTTAGCCTTATGCATATATGGAGGCAGAACTTAGCCTCATGCAAATATTTGGGACAAGGCTTAGTCCCATGCAGATAAAGCAAATAGCATATGATAGCATAGTATTCTTGGGCAGTAGATTCAGTATCACGGTTGTCATGCAGGTTATGATTCCGAGGTGTGCATATTATTCGTTCCTATGTTCAAAGAAAAATTGTGAGTTCTGTGAGAGGGGAGGTCGGTTCATGCCTCCGTCGGCTTGCTTGACTTGCTTTGCTCAGTCTGAAGATCCTGTTCAAATCATTGGGGTTAGCGTTTGCTAAATAGATTTATTTCACAATCAATCATGCATAGTTTTCAAAGTCATAGTAAAAATAAGTTTTTTAGAAATTGGTTAGATGAACCAATGACTGTGACACGATCCGAGACATCGCGACTTCTCATGACGTAGAATTTTGAGGGTCCTCCTCAAAATTCTTCCCCAGTTAAGAGGGAGAAATATTTCTGACTGCTGTATATGCTTCGGCTGAACTTGCTTTGGAATTTTGAGGGCCCTCCTCAAAATTCTACCTCAGTTTCTGATTGTGGGGGAAATAAGATTTTTATTGAATTGTGACCGAACCCATAGGGCTGCCTACGTATCCCCTTTTAAACGGGAATCAGGTCGAGCGTAGTTAAATTACATCATACGTGGAAAACATAAATAGTTACATATAATATCGCTTGACTGCATCTGAACTGATTGGTTTTGGCCATACTTCTCTGTCCATTTCTCCGAGTATGAAGGCTCCCCATGTTAGTACTCTGTGAACCATGTAAGGACCTTGCCAGTTGGGAGAGAATTTCCCTTTGGCTTCATCTTGATGCGGAAAGATCTTCTTCAACACCAGCTGCCTCGGTGTGAACTGCCTCAACTTGACTCTTTTGTTGAAGGCTCTGGACATCCTGTTCTGATAAAGTTGTCCGTGACACACCGCGTTCATCCTTTTTCCGTCTATGAAGGCTATCTGCTCATAACGTCTCTTTATCCATTCTGCATCGCTGAGCTCAGCTTCTTGTATAATCCTCAAGGAAGGAATCTCTACTTCAGCGGGAATAACAACTTCAGTACCATAAACCAGCAAATAGGGTGTTTCCCCAGTTGATGTGGGGACTGTGGTACGCTATCCCAGTAAGGCGAATGGTAGTTTCTCGTGCCACTGTTTGTGATTCTTTACCATTTTCCTCAGTATCTTCTTGATATTTTTGTTGGCGGATTCTGCGGCTCCATTCATTTGAGGTATGTATGCTGTGGAATTCTTGGTCTTGATTTTGAAAGTTTCGCACATGGATTTCATCATATCACTATTGAGATTGGCGGAATTGTCAGTGATGATGGATTCTGGAACTCCGAACCGACAAACAATCTAGTCACAGACAAAATCTTCCACAACCTTCTTAGTCACTGCTTTGTAAGATGCTACTTCGACCCATTTGGTGAAGTAATCAATAGCTACCAAGATAAACCGATGCTTATTTGAGGCGGTGGGATCGATTGGACCAGTGACATCCATTCACCAGGCGACGAATGGCCAAGGTGAGTTTGTTTCATTGAGCTCATTCGGCGGCACTTTTATATCTGCATGCACTTGATATTGGTAACATTTTTGAACATATCAGATGCAACCTGTCTCCATGGCCATCCAGAAATAGCCGGCCCTGAGTATCTTCTTGGCCAAGACAAATCCATTCATATGCGGGCCGCAGGTTCCGGCATGTATCTCTTTTAGAAACTTAGAAGCTTCTTTCGCGTCGACACACCTCAGTAATCCCAAATCAGGAGTTCTTCTATATAGGGTTCCTTCGCTGTGGAAGAAACTGTTGGACAATCTCCGAAGCGTGTGTTTCTGAGTATGGTTTGCGTGCTCCGGGTATTCTCCTTTTGTCAGATACCTTTTGATGTCGTGGAACCAAGGTTTCCCATATGTTTATTCTTCGACATGAGCCCAATATGCCGGCTGACTATGGATCATTATTGGGATAGGATGAATGAAGTTCTTGTTTGGATGTTGTATCATTGATGACAAAGTGGCCAGTGCATCATCAAACTCATTCTGAATTATGGGAACATGTCGGAACTCTATCTTTGTGAACCTGTTCCTCAATTCCTGCACATGGTACAAATATGGTAATATCTTGGAATATTTGGTTGCCCATTCTCCTTGTACCTGGTGCACAAGAAAATCTGAATCCCCGATCACCAACAGCTCCCGAATGTTCATGTAAATGGCCATGCGGATTCCTAATATGCAAGCCTTGTATTCCGCCATGTTGTTGGTGCAAGGGAATCTGAGTTTTGCAGATACCGGATAGTGCTGACCAGTTTTCGATACCAAGACGGCTTCAATGCCGACTTCTTTGAAATTTGACACTCCGTCAAAGAACATTCCCCAACCATCATAGGATTTAGCAATGTCTCCTCCTACGAATGATACCTCTTTATCGGGAAAATATGTTTTCAGGGGTTCGTATTCTCCGCCCACAGGGTTTTCAGCAAGGTAGTCTACTAGTGCCTGTCCCTTGACTGATTTTTGAGTTACATAGACAATGTCGAATTCACTCAACAATATTTGCCATTTGGCCAGCTTGCCAGTGGGCATAGGCTTCTGAAAGATATACTTCAAAGGATCCATTCTTGATATGAGATATGTTGTATAGGCACATAAGTAATGCCTCAGCTTCTGAGCTATCCAGGTCAAGGCACAACAGGTTTGTTCCAGCAAAGAATACCGTGCTTCAGGTAGTGGATGGCCTGTTCTTTCCTTCCTATTTCGTCGTGCTGCCCCAAGACGCAGCCGAAAGCTCCATCTAGCACTGTAAGGTAGAGTAGCAATAGTCTACATGGCTCTGACGGGACCAATACTGGTGGTGTTGATAAGTACTCCTTGATTTTGTCAAAAGCCTTTTGTCAATCTTCGGTCCAACTAGTTGCAGCATCCTTCTTCAACATCTTGAAAATTGTCTCACATATAACTGTGGATTGGGCTATGAATCGGCTGATGTAGTTTAGCCTTCCCAGAAAACTCATTACATCCTTCTAAATCTTTGGCAGTGGTAGCTCTTGGATGGATTTGAATTTTGACGGATCCAATTCTATCCCTTGGCGGCTGACGATGAATCCCAATAACTTTCCGGCAGGAACCCCGAATGCACATTTTGCGGGGTTTAACTTCAGGTTGTACTTCCGCAGTCTATCAAAGAATTTCCTCAAGTCTGCTATATGATTCATGGCCTTCTTGGATTTAATGATGAGATCTTCCACATACACCTCAATATCTTTATGTATCATGTCATGAAAGATAGTAGTCATGGCCCTCACGTAGGTGGCCCCAGCGTTCTTTAGGCCGAACGACATCATCTTGTAACAGTACACCCCTAGGGTGTAATGAAAGAGGTTTTATCAGCGTCCTTCCCGTCCATCCAAATATGATGGTAACCGGCAAAACAATCTACAAAGGACTGGAGTTCATGTCTGGCACAACTGTCGATTAAGATGTGTATGTTTGGAAGCGGGAAATCATCCTTTGGGCTGGCTCTGTTGAGATCTCGATAGTCGACACAGATTCTAACCTTCCCATCCTTATTTGGAACGGGCACGATGTTGGGTAACCAGGTTGGGTATCCCACTACTTTGAGGACCTTGGCCTTAATTTGCTTAATAACTTCCTCTTTGATTTTCAGACTCATGTCATGCTTGAATTTCCTGAGTTTCTACTTCACTAGTGGACACATTAGGTTTGTGGGCAACTTGTGGGCCACAATAGATGTACTTAATCCGGTCATGTCATCGTACGACCATGGGAAGATGTCCTCATACTCTTTCAAAAACTGTGTGTACTCTTCTTTTTCTGACGGCGACAAGTGAATCTCCTTGACAGTTTCAGAATCTCCTAAGTTGATTATTTCAGTCTCGTCCAGGTTAGAATTAGGCTTGTTCTCAAAGTCCTCCACTTCTTTGACAATTTCCTCAGGTATGACATCCTCTTCTTCTGAATAACTATCCTTTTGTTGCGTTGCCTCATTACATGTCACAGTTATCGGTTCATCGAGATAGGAAATAGTAACGCTGTATAGATAAAGATATGAGAGAGAATAGGTAATGGTAATCATTAATTCATTGAAAGTTCCAAACACATGTGGTTTTCAATAATTAAAACAACGTTTTGGAATATTGAAAACATTATTTTAAACAAAATACAGAAAGGGAAATCATCATTCAAAAAAATAAAATAATGTTGTTCAGCCTTGCTAACCCGGGACTCGTCGGGCCTTGGATGGTCTGACAGTCCAATTCTTGAGGAATGATCCTCGTTCCACAAGTTTGATGGTAGGGCCTTCCTCCCCCTCCTCCTAAAAAATTACACAGCAATCCATGTTATCATCTTCCAGGAACAGGTTCCTCAAGGCGGCCAATGCTTCTTTCTCCTCTGATCCCCATATGATATCGGCTTGCTGGAATGTCTGACTCAGGTGCGGTACAGGCTGCTCAAGTGGACAGTAAAGACCACGCCATGGTGGTGACCAGTCTTGATACTATTTCCAGGTGTATTGATATCCTAGTCCAAAAGTGGTACCATTTTACTTTAGCTGTATTGGTTTTGAGATACCCTAAAGATTTTTGCCAAAACCCTTGCCGGGTTCATGTCCTCTCCATGCTAGTATATTTTCTGTCTTGCTACTCCACCACTTATCCTTCTCGATCGCGTTGACCCTCTCGATATGATGATAAGTCTCTCCACCTAGCTTTCTTTTATTTTCAACCACCGGGATGGTCTGACGGGTGTAAATAGGGTTTCTCCCGTCTCCATGGATAATCACTTCTTGGTGGTTCCACTCGAACTTCACTGCCTGATGCAAAGTTAACGCTCCAGCCCCAGCGGCATGTATCCACAATCGTCCCAACAACAGATTGTATGATGCAAATATATCCACCACATGGAACTCGACATCAAACCATGTAGGCCCCATCTGTAGACAAAGATTGATCTCTCCAATGGTAGCTCCCTGAGACCCATCAAATGCCTTCACATTCATAGTCCCTTCTCGTATTACATACAGGCCTTTCTTCAGTGTTGTCAATGGGTAAATATTGAGACTGGATCCTCCATCTATCAGAACTCTGACAATGAAATTGTCCTCACATTGCACGGTAACGTGCAGTGCCCTATTATGATTCAAACCCTCGGGTGGAAGCTCGTCCCCGTGGAAGGTGATTTTGTGACTTTCCAGCACCTGTCCCACCATATTGGCCATTTCCCCGCCAGTGATATTGTTAGGTACATATGCCTCACTTAAAAACTTTAAGAGAGCATTCCTGTGCGTTTTCGAATTTTGTAGTAGTGACAGGATAGTTATGTATGCAGGAGTCCTGTTCAAATGATCGGTGACTGAATACTCCCTTGCTTGCACTTTCCTCCAAAGGTCATCTGGGCATGTTTCAATAACAAGCGGTCTGTTAGAATCCTGCTTACTGGATTCTCCCAAATGCTCTGGTGTATAGACTCTTCCTATTCTGGTCATTCCTTGTGCAACACCAGATTCTTCTATTTTGGTCTTTCCTTTTCTTCTAGCTTCGGCCACATAATCCCAGGGTACAACCTTGGTGTCGAAAGGTGGTGTGGTTGACAATGTCACTGTGAAAGGTGTGGCTACTTCCACTTTGAATGGAATAGGCGCAGCTGCGGGGGTGCTATCTCAACTTAAAATGGAACTGATGCAGCTACCTCAACCTCCACTGGCGGCTGTATTTGTACTATAATAGGATTGAGCGTGACTGCGGGTTTCTTAGGATTGTCACCCTCTTTGATAAGTCCAATTGATCCCTCAGGATCCCATTCCTTATCGGTCCCTATCACATTGATACCTTCACCCTTATGATTTGGGAGGGGGTTGTTGCAGACCTTAGGTGTAGCTTCTTTGGCTTGAATGACCTTATTATCAATCAAGGCATGGATCTTATCCTTCAGTGTTCGACACTCGTCAATGGTGTGCCCTTTCATGCCAAAATGATATGCACATGTCTTATCTGGGTTGACCCATATGGATGAATGCTCCACGATCACAACAGGGATAGGAGTGACGTAACCAGCAACTTTCAGCCTTTCATACAGCTGGTCAATGGGCTCAGCAATGGCAGTGTATTGTTTAGGTGGTCTATGGTCAAAGTTAGGCCGAGGTCTTGGGTAGTTTGGACGAGTTGGAGGTGACTGAAAGTGAGAGGGTTGGGAATTATATGTGTGATAAGCAATGGCTGTTTGGGAATATCTAAGAGGTGATGATTGATATGTGGATGGAGGTGCTTGGTATGTAAGTGGGGAGGTTTGGTATACAAGTGGAGTTTTGGATCCTTGGGCGACCATTATTGTTCCTGCATATTTCTTCCTTGATATACCCCCTGACTGCAATGCTTTATTTGTGGCCTGCAATGCCTCAAAGTTTGTCACTATACTGCTTTTAATGCCCTCTTCAATCCTTTCTCTGAGTTTGATGATATGGAGAACTTATGGTTTTCAATAACCATAAATCTTTCATAGTACTGCGGATCCTGTGCTCTGACGAAGATCTTGTTCATATGTTCCTCGTCCAATGTCGGCCCGACTTTGGCTGCTTCTGACCTCTAACGAGTGGCATACTCACGGAAGGTCTTAGTGGACTTATTCTTTAAGTTCTGAATGTAGAATACATCTGGCGCATTCTTTGTGTTAAACCTGAATCTGTCCATGAATTTAGAGGCCATACTCACCCAGTTGGCCCACTTCTTAGGATCCTGGCTGATGTACCAGGATAAAGCATCTCCTGTAAGACTCTTCATGAAAATATTCATCCGGATCCTTTCATCCTTTCCTACCCCTACAATCTTGTCACAATAAGTCCTCAGATGAACCCTGGGATCACCTGTTCCGTCGAACATTTCGAACTTGGGAGGTTTGTAATTCTCCAGCAGCTCTACATCTGGTTGTATGCATAGGTCTTCATAGTTCAGACCTTCTATCCCTTTTCCTCTTTCGACGCCTTGAACCCGACTTGTCAACTTCTTGAGCTCTTCAGCCAGGTTCTTAATAAGAAGGTCCTTAGTGGATTTGGGTGTATAGGATACGGGCTGAGTGGAGTGAGGTAAGGTTTCCACGTATATAGGGTTGTTTTGGTGACCGGGAATTTGGGTATAATCGTGATCATTGGTGGAGTTTTGGGATTCGGGAATGATTTGTGGGGTATTTTATGGAGTATGGTAGGTGTTTTGCTGACATTGTGGAGGGATAGTTTAATTCTGTGGTGGGGTTGTGTAATGGTGAGGTGCGGGAGGATTTTGTAGGCGCTTGTTGGGTGTGTTTTGCGGTGGTGCAAGGTTCTGAGTGTTTAAATGGTTGACATCTGGGATATTAAGTGTGAGGGATAGATTTGATAAGCTCCGGACCTGCTCGAGATCACCCTGGAGTTCTAGTATTTTCTTGTCAAGTCGCGATACCACATCATTTGGGGCCTGAGTACCTCGGCCATCGGAAGCTTCTGCATGTTCAACATTTGTGTTGTTGTCTTTTCTGGTGCCGTTCAAATCATCCATCTTTGCTTTCCCTTTGTCTTTTGGTGGACTTGGAGGAGGAGAAGGTGAAGGGCCCCTGGATCTAGTATGATAAGCTGATGATGCCAGTATGCACGAACCAACCTTTGGGGAGTGAGAATAATCAAAAAAAAGAAAGAAAAACAAAGGTAGCCAAGTCATTAAGAGTTCTGGAAAAAATATTTGCAGTATTTAAACACATATTGTAGAATGTAAATTCGCGTCCTATTTTGGGAGCCTCGTTGTGCCCGAGGTAGGCCTAGCAACAAGTTTTTTTTGGAGAATTTAGATGCCAATAAATGCCTCATTTTATTAATATATATAAAAATAGACGAATCCCAAAACGACACTAAAATAATAAAAGATAAGTCCCTACCGACACTTGACGTTATTACATTTAGAGAAGCAAATAAATCTAATCTACTTGGTCCTAGAAGGACCTTCCCCAAGCTTGATATTTCTGACTCCATCAATCAAGTCCCCCAGTTCGCGCATGCCCAACAATAGGTATACCCTCGCTAGATGTCCTCATTTGCTTCCCTCAGCATTCTGGCAGTCGACGATTCTTTTCCTTGTCTTTTCTCCCAGCTCCATCAAGCCCTGCTCCAGATATTCTACCCTTTCATTGGAGGTGATAGCCATTTCCCTCCATTCCTTGATTAATCTCTTGTCTGTCTCGTGTATCTTCTGATGTTCGGCCACGGAGTCATAAACCCTCTTGTGCAACTTGTTGTATTTTACTTGGGTTTCTGCATCTACATCTTTGACCCTGTTTTCTTGACCAATTCCTGGCTCAACTTTCCCAGCTAAGTTTTCCTCTAACCATGCCGGGTAAAAGGGTGCATGTCCCGCATGATACCTGTCCGATTCGATGGTGTCTTTCTCCACAGTAATCTTTAAATTCCACATATGCTGACACTTGTAAGGGATGTCGTCATCCTAAAAATCTGCCCGAAAATGACTTATCTTCGCGACCCGCGGTATGATCTGCTTCCTGCCTCATAACCCTGATGGGAACATAAGGGTATATCCCCCTTAAACCGATCAATACTAAGTGAGGAGCTTCCCTTGACCTGATGATGAACTCGTCAGTAGGGAACCATTCAAACATCCACTGAACCTGATCCTCGGTCAAATTGTCGAAGAACTCCACCATTCCTTAGAACTCTCTGGTTGGGCAAACCTGTCCGGAATATAAGTCATCCGTTTAGTGTGATGGAAGGCAATATGGTCATTCCATGCCCTTCGTGGAAACTCCTAGCTATATTGACCCTTTTGGAGATGCTCCATTAACCACAACTGCAGCAGCAAATTGCAGCCCTCGAAATGTTTGGACCCTTTCTGACAGTGGTCCAAGGCCCGATAGGTATCAACTATAATCATAGGGACTTTGGTGTATGTTTGTCCCTCGATTCCTTCCATTAGAGTCTTAGTGACCATAGCCAGTCTAGTGTGAATTCTTTCCTATTTCGTTGGGAACACTATCATACCCAAGAAGCAAACAATGAACACGAAAAATCTGCGGTGAATATGACCCAAGGAAGTGATGGAAAAATCATCATGGAAAATGCGGTAGGAATTGCTATGAACGTATCTCTCATACAAGTAGTCAAATGGTATATAATATTTCTTTAAGCATTCCAAATCGACATTCTTTTTCAGACCCATCATCTTTAGAAATCCTCTACCAGTGCAATTTTCTTGTACTAATAGCCCAGGGCTGTCCCAAGGTAGCCCAGCAAATCCCGCGATTTCTTATAGGAGCGGGGTCATATCTATATCCCTGAAGCGAAACACTGATCTTTCACGATCCCAGAACATGGTTTCAGCTTCTAAACATGTTATTTGGTTGGATGTCTAACAAAGAAGGCAAATTTCCCAGGACCTCTTTCACATGTTTTTTGTCACTTGAGGAAAGATCTCCCCACCAATCCAGTAGCAGTGGTGGTATACTACGGACCATGCCGAATTTGGGGACCTCGTGCCTCATTTTCTGCAAAACAAATAAGGTTAGACCCTTTCCCCTTCCAGATTCGACTATTTATATATCCATGATTAGCATATTGGCATTTAGTTCTCCAAAATTAATGCACAAAATGTGGTTGCGTCCGTTGGGATTATGGAAATCCCGGTGGACTTTTGGATAAAGTTTGTCTTAAAGGGTTATTATGTGGACAACATATTAACCCGGATAGGTTTCACCATGATGCATGTACAGTTATAATCAGAGTAAGGTTTCGGGGTCTAGACTGGTACCCTCAAGCGGACAACTTGAGGGGGAAAAGCACAGAACCGTCGATTTCACCGCTGATCGACTAGTTTTACCGCAAATAAGCCTTTTCGAATTTAAAGGGTGATATATAGGAAGAGCGCAACCACTCATCAAGCGTTGCAATAGGATTGATTACGCACGAGTGGAATATGATGTTGAGCATGATTTATACAGCAGTAAATAGTATGTTGCCACGTATTTGCACGTTAGGAAAATAATAAATGCGGTATTTAATAATTGAAAGACGTTTAAGAAAGGAAAACAAAGAAATAAGTCAGTTTCTGCAGTAGAGGAAATAATAAATGCTCAAAACGGGAAATTAAATTCACATAAGTGGAAAAGGAAAGGATGCACACGTATTAACAAAAGAAGCATGCTTACAAAAAAACAAGTTTCTTATGGTAAAAGCCTAAAATCCCCAGATGAATGTCCATGGTTGTCGCACCCCTCTTTTTCTCGCAAAATAGGGTTTCGACATTTTGGGACAACTCCTTTCCTTTTGGGAAAGGGGTATGAAATTGATGAGTCACCACCTAACGGATTTAAGGGCACCTAATACAAGTAACTCATATAAACTGATTTGTGTTACCATAAATTGGGTAAGGGCTTGAGATTACTTTGAGGGGAAGGTGTTAGGCACCCTGGGTCCCAACCAAACTCATTTTTTGAATTAGTCATTAAGCAAATAAAATAATTTAAGCACATAGATATTATTAAAAACAAGAATAAGGGAGATCCTAGGTTTATTAGCCTATAAGATCACATCTATGCAATACCCGGTTAACCTTCCTCAACTAGAGGGGTTACACGTGGAATTAGCGCACAGGTCATCATATAGTTTAATACCCAATTACCCTCCCCTTAGCGATTATAAGCGGTTTTAATTAGACGAACTCTATGCGTGCATTACTCGTCCCTTACTTATGGCCCTGGAGGTGTTTAGGACCTCTAATTCAGGCTGTTCGAGACTCTCTTGAGGTTCTTAAAGGAGAAAATCTAAGCGACAACAAACAACATATAGGACTGTCAAGTAAAGAACAATTAAGGGGCTCATGTTTACCTCCACAAATAAACAGATAATTAGCACGTCTCAAACAACAAGATTTCAGATGTTTCAGAAAAGTCCTAGAACATGATATCTAGGTGAGCATGACAAGCAGAGATTATGCAACATCGTGTTAAGGTGAAGTGATAGAAATCTAATTAGTTTGCCAACTGATTTTAGGACTTGCTGATCTGGGCAGTTCACAAATAATTAAACAAACCACAGTTTTACCATTTGCAAGATTTCAATTATCCTACAGGCTTGCCTAGGCTTGGATTCGAGATGTCCTACAAACATGATATCTAAATGTTAATCAGAATCCTAATACTAACAAGCAATTTTAAACTAGCAGTTTGAGTTCATGATGTCCTATAGGCATGCTGTCTAGGTGTTGAACATTACATAACTGATTTTATACATTTATCTCTATAAGCATGATATCTTGTGTTGGGACTGCTTTTTATACTATATAGACATAGGCGTAGTATTCAGGCGAGTGCAATAAAAGTCCTAAAATATGTTTTCTAATGCACAAAGGAGAAATTTATGAATATGATTATTAGGCAGAATTAATAACAACCTAGTGACAGGATTTCTAAGCAGGCATGCTGTATGCAACATCTTTTAGAAAAGCAGAAGTTTTAGAACAAACGATATGATGCCTACAAAAATGTTTTCTAATGCACAAATGATCCTAAGAGTATTATTCCTAATGCAAGAAAATAGTCATAGTAATCCTAATAGCATGATTCCTACCCAACTGCCCCTACAAAAATTATATGAAAATCCCTCCCCTTTTACTAATATCCCCAAATATCTGTTTATAAGGATCATTATTACAGACCATTACATAATAAATAAAAGCTATGCTATAGGGAGCCTGAATAGGCTTAAAGTGAACCTGGAAATACCGGGCTTTCAAACAGTTCAAGATGTCATAGTCTCATGATGTCCAATAGGGGTATCATGGTGTGTCAAAGTTCCCAAGGGCCTCACGGACCCCGGGAAAATGCTCACACCAATATTATTTAAATAGAGAAGTGGTTATGTGTAGTGTGGAAGGGCCATCCCCAGTGTTCCAGGGTTCGGAGGAATCTCATGGTTTCTTAGGCAGTACACACACTGGAGGGGCAGAACTTAAGTAATCTAAGAGTAGAACTGAGAGTGCTTGACATAGTTGAGACGACAATATAAAGGTAAAATCTTTAGGAGTATAAATTACTTTAGGAGTAGCAATAGTTTAGGAAAACATATTATGAGTGAAAAATACTTCAGGAGTAGCAATAGTTTAGGAAAACATATTAGGAGTGAAAAAAAAACATGTTGAAAACCTTTTGAAGGAAAGGAAGGTTCAACAACAACAACATGGTCACAAAATCATCACATTGCCCAGACTCAACTTCAGTTTTTCAATTAGTTCTATACAAAAGGGAGTAGAGGTTGGGAACACAAGACACTTGAAACAGGAGCACATAAGGAGGATAAGAAGGAAAGCATATTGAACAACAAGTACATAGAACAAGCAGGGGTTGATTGACAACCAGCAACCAAATTCATAGCATTAGAACACAAACTACTGACTCAGAGTCTTAACAGGGAAATCATACTCGAATCTAAAATGGTAATAGCTAGTAAAGCATAGAGACAAAATGCAGGAATAGTCATGATGAGGACAGGGGTCTACCATACAGAATTAGACATGCCAATAGAGGTTAATCAGATAAATTAGGAGTCTGAGATACTAAAATAAGCATACTAGTTGAAGGAAGTAAACAAAAATATAGAAGTACTTAAACTAAGGTAAACATGTTGGTTAAAGTAATAAACAAGAAGAGTGAAATTTAAACATGCTGATCAGGCAGTAAACATAGTTAATTAGACAATTAGTTATGCTAGTATAGAAAGACACAACCTTAATAGAAGCAAACCAACAAGGAGCACATAGATTTGAATCTCAGAATGACATTGTGATAGGTGTTGATACCCAACTTTTCCTCAAAATTAAACTTGCATATTATATTCAAAATCACTTCTCATAATGAATGGTAATTTTCCCCTAATTTTCCATATTTTTATCAATTTGTTTACTTCTTAAGTATTTTATAATTATTCATAAAGCATATTATAAATAATTTCAAAATATTTTCTAGCTCAATATATCATTTTAAATCCTATTAGCATTTAATTATTTTACAAATTAGCCAATCTGGCATTATTTGACCATAATTACAATAACTTTGTAACTATGGCCTAATTGTATATTTTATACCATTTAAATTAATAATTATTAATTTTGTATTTTTATATTAATTAATTACCTTAATTTCATTTATTTAGCATTAATTTAATTTTATATAATTATTAGCTATTTTTTAATTAATTATTTATCTATTTTTAATGGGTATTTAACTAATAACCACTTTTAATTTCAATTCTAGCCTAATTTCACCCAGGCCCCTACCCAATTTGATCAGCCCAATTATCCAGCCCAGACCTAAAATCCTACCCGGCCCAATCACCTATTATTTTGAACCGTTGATTAATTCAAATCAATGGTCTAGATTCGACCTTACCAAATTAAGACCTAAAGACTACCCTCCCCCGTCTCATTTACCCCCTCTAATTTTTCTAAGTCGTTTCTCTGAGTTCTCTCCCTTCTCTCTAAGCTCTTCGTCTACTGGACCCTTATCTTCCCTTCTCCGGCCACTTCCTCGCCGGAAACCATGGAGGTCTCACCTCCTGCCAGCCCTATGGCTCCATCCTTTGCACTTGTGTCACCGTTTGAGGCTCTCAGGTGAACCAGAGGCGGTTCCACTCATCTCTCCGGTCTCATGCCATTTTTCCGGCCATCTATGGCTGGTCGAGTAAGATCTACCCTTTTCCGGGTTCTTTTTGGAAACCCTAGACTCTGAACCTTCCGACTCTTTAGATCTGTAGTAGATCAATGAATATTATGGGGTTTTACATGTTTTATTCAAAGAAATCTCTCTGTTCTTAAACGATTTCTTCACTTTCAAAACTAGGGTTTCTTAACCCCTTTTCAAAAACAATTCTTCTCCGGATTTTAAGTACTTTCTACTATGTTTGAACGATTCTCTTATGTTTTTCTTGCTATCTGACTTATTATGCTAAAAAGCCCTAATTTCAGTCCGTCTCTGATAATGTGTTCATTCAATCTTAATGTGTGCTTGTTTCTTATGAAACGATCTGTGCTTCTTTTGATTTTCTTTTTACTCTATCTGCATTGTTAGGGTTTCAGATTCTTGTATATGCTATGTTTATCCCGATTTGATATATACTATGCTCTAATTTGAATCCCCGACTTTGTGTGATTCTTACTTTACCTTGGGTATTCTGATTCTTGCTTAACATATGTTATTCCAGTATTATTTAATTAAAGATTTATTAATTTTTTACTCTATGTCCTTCACTGATTTTGATTTGCCTCAAAACTGGGATATTTCCCTTTGAATGATAGTGCTTTACTAATTTTCGAATTAATTCCTTACTTGTGTGATATTGTCCTTAATTGGTACTGGTTTTATGATTTTGAATCTCATTCAAAATTCTCTTGACTAATGTCCAGAATTAAACTGTACTCTGCCTATTTCTATATGCATAAATATGCTGTCAACTGTTTAATATACATTTTCCTTAATTGTGTATTATGTATTAAGTCCTATTTGCATGCCATATACTTTTACTACTCCTATTAAAGTAAAAATCAGTGTCTGATTGACTCTTTTCCTTGTTTAGCACAGTTTGTGTCCATTTTGAATTGTGACTCCCTAATTCAAGGGAGTCCAGGCATTAATTGATTCTGATTGGCATTTTAGTACTTCTTACCTAATTTTTTCTGCCTGTTTTAAACTATAAATACCTCTACTCTCTTCTTAGCATAAGACGAACAACTAATATGTTCAACTCTCTCTCTCACAACTAAAACTTGCTCTCTAATCTCTCTTCTGTGCTACTTGCTACCATTCTAAGTTAGCCGGCTGCAAGCCAAGGCTAACTATTCTGCCTCTCCTATTTTTGCTTTGTGTTCTCCTTTCTTCACTTCATTGGTATGTTCTAATTCAGATTTCAGTCCTCAAACCAACATGTTTTTATTAATGTTGCAATTTATTGTGTTTCTAATCTGCTTCTATTTACTATTATGTTGTTCAACATGTAACTAAGATCCTGAATCCCCTCTACCTGTTAAGTTATGCTTTACTTGTCAATGACCAACATGTTTCTGTATACTTAGCACCTCTTTCTTATGTGAATACCCATGCCTATGATTGGTACATTAGTGATCATATTCTTAGTTGTTTGGTGTTGATATGTTAATTTAATCCGGTACTTTACTGTACCCCTGATCCTCTGAGGCCTTAAGAGCTTCATGATTGCATGCCTATATGTGTTTCTGCCTGCTACATGTTTTCCCTCATATGATCTGTATTTGTCCCTCAAATCCCATTACCCCTGCTTGTGAGTGTTGGACTAATCCTGGTCTTTTGTGTGATGTTGAACTTGTTGGTGTTCCTACCCTTTTAGTGGTTAAACTTCTTTGTTATAAAACTATTCCAACCAAGTTCCCCTCTTCAAAATTGTTTTTTTACTTAAGCTTTTCAAAACTGTTTTCTTACTTAACCTTTTTTCAAAACTATGTCGAGCACTCTCACTATACTCTTAAACCCCCTTAGGTTCTGCCCCTTTTGTGTGAGCATTGCCTTGGGACCCTTGATCTCCCTCTGAACTTTGACACACAAGAGCTGGCTTTTCCACACTGCACTTACTCTATCTTGGCTATGAAATCTGGGTGTGAGCACTGCCCGGGATCCCTTGAGGTCCTTAGGGAACTCTGACACACCCAGATTGTGAAAAGGCTGTGAAACATTACTTGGCATTGATGAAATGGAGATCTGGGCCTATTCTGTAGGCTCCCTATAGTTAACTTCTTATTTTTCTTCTATTTCAGTTGTGTAATTCATATTCAATGGTCTGTAATAATTAATTGTAAACAACTCTGGGGTCGGATAGTGAAAATGGGTGGGTGATATGCATGTTGTAGTATAATTAAGGGTAGAGACCATGTTTCTAGGTTTATTTTCTCTATGCACAATAGCAGCCATGTTTAGGTACAACATGCCATGCATTAGATATCATGCTACTTAGGCTCATATATATCGTTTTCCTTTCAGCATGTCATCATTTATTGCCCTCACTTAGAGATCCTGCCTATAGGACAAATAATTAAGTAAATTGCTATTATGTGATTCTGCTCATATAAACGTGTCCTGAAGCTTCATTTAGAAGTCCTATCCTAGAATAAATAATGGTAACAAAAACCGCAATCATTCTCATCATGCTATACACGTAGAGATCCTGTTCTAGGTAAAGGACGATTAAAATCTGCCACTTTTGCATATTCAGAAATCGTGCTTAATGTTGTAATTATTGTGCATTTAGAAATCTTGCTTAGGATTCTGTATTCTGCATCCCTACCTGTGCATTAGATACCATGTCTTAGGATTAATTCATACTTGCTTAACAATACCTAGTCTAACTACTACTGCATGTTATTTTACACCTAGGCAAGCCTTAGGAAATCAGTTAAAGAAATAAAATAAGAACTATCCTTTGTGATTATTGTTCAACTGTTAGCATGCTTAAAGCCAGTAGGTAAGCCTGATTAAGACTTCGTCTCTGAGTTATGCAATAAATCTATCTTTGTGTTATCACTTAGATACCATGCTTAGGATCTGAACCTAAATCTGGACCTTAACTGTGTATGAGTAATGCTGTTTATGTGTACTACCTGTGGAGGTATACATGTGCCTTTTCTATGCTTTTCTGTGTTCCCCCCTAATTGCAGTCCTACATGTTCTTATATGTCGCCTTAGTATTTTTCCTTTAAACCTGAGGGTCTTCCTAGAACATCCTTTATAGGATAGAAGTCCTAAATTCCTCCGGGATTGATAGGAAGGGACGGGTAACAACATGCAATAGAGGTCGATACCAACACTCGAGTTATTTACTTTCACGGGGTGGGAAAGGGTAGAATATGGATATGATGACTGGTTCGCTAATACCACGTGTAGCCCCTCTTCGAGGAGTGATTATCGGGTATTGCATTGATGTGATCCATATTATTATAAACCTAGGATACGTTTTATATGCTTAGATTGTAATCCTTTCAAAATCTAATGTTCTTTACTATTTCCAAACATCTGCATGCTTAAGACTTAAATCCCCTCTTATTTGAGCCTTTATTTGTTTGTTTTCTAAGCCGCACAAATTGACGAAACCATTTGGCCAGGAACCACACTTGTGGATCCTGAGGGCTGCCTAACACCTTCCCCTTAATTTCAAGCCCTTACCCAATCTCAGGTTAGTAACGTAGTTGTAATTGAACCCCTTAGGTGCCCTAACGCACCGTTAAAATCGTTAGGTGGCGACTCTTCAAAATATGCAAACCCCTTTCCCAAAAGGAACGAGTTGTCTCAACCAATGTCATAAACCCTTTCAATCGGCCCCGAAAGGAACGCTTGGGGAAAAAGGGGGGCGCGACCGCATGGCGATTCTGCTGGGGATATCCAGGCTTTTACCATTTCAAATTGTTTCGTGAATTTGTGCCTTTATTTTTGTCAAAATACTTGCACCCTTTCCTCTTCCCTTTACTTGCAATTAGTTGTTTACTTCAGGTATTTACTTTTCCTCAAAGACGAAACTGACATGTCTCTTTTTTTTCTTTTGTAACTGCTTTAAATCATTACTGTTGTTTTTACCGCTTTCTTTAGTGTGCAAATACGTGACAACTTGTTTTAATACTTATTATTGCATAATCATGCTCAACATTCATACTCCACTCGTGCCAAATAAAATACTATAGCAACACTTGATGAGTGGTTGCGCTCTTCCTATATTATTACCCACTAAATTCAGAAAGGCTTATTTGCGATATTCCGTGACTTTCCCCCTTGAGTTGTCCGCTCAAGGGTACCGGTCTAAAACCCCATAGAAACCTCACTTTGTTGCACTGTTGCATGCATTATGGTCAAACCTAGTCGATCTAAAGTGTCGTCCGCACGATAGCTTTCAAGATAGCCTTATCCAAAAGTCCACTGGGTTTCCCTAAACCCAAACGGACGCCCTCATGTTCTGTGCATTTATTTGGAGAACTAAATGCTTCCTGCTAATTATTGACGTTAAATAGTCGAGTTCGGTGGGGGTAAGGGCCTAACCTTATTTGATTTGCTAAAAAATAAAGCACGAAGTCCCCAGATTCGACATGGTCTCCAATATCCACCCAAGACTGTTGAGTTGGTGGGAGGATCTGCACTCTAGCGACAAATCTATCGTCAGGAAACACTTGGGTAACTTACCATCTCTCCTAGAAATCCAGCCTAACAAGATGATAATAGAGGCTGCTACCCTGTTCTGGGATCGTGAAAGGTCTGTGTTCCGCTTTGGGAACATCGAAATGATGACTTTGATAGAAGAGATAGGAGGGATGGCTAACCTAGTATGGGAAACTCCAGGTTTGTTAATTCCTGAGAACCGCACAGGCAAAGGTTTCCTCAAAATGATGGGCCTAAAAAAGAATGCAGAATTGGTATGTTTGGAGGATTCGTACACTCCTTTTGACTACTTGTATGAAAGGTATGGCCACAGCAAATCGTACCGTACCTACCATGACGAGTTTTCCATCACCACTCTGGGACACATCCATCGCCGAGTGTTCGTGTTTATGGTTTGCTTTTTGGGTTTGATCGTGTTCCCGATGAATAAGGGGAAGGATCCATACCAGGCTGGCCATGGTAACTAAGACCATAATGGAAGGGGCAGATGGGCAAGACTTCAACATTGTGCCCATGATCATTGCAGACATATATCGGGCCTTGGAAATGTGTCAACAAGGAGCAAAGCATTTCGAAGGTTGCAATTTATTACTTCAACTCTGGCTCATCGAACATCTCCAAAGAGGCGAATACCGACAAGAAATTCAACGCAGAATGTGGGATGACCACATCGCTTTCCATCACCCAAAGCGAATGAATTATATCCCCGACATGTTCACTCAACCTGAAAATGCCAAGGGATGGGTTGAGCTTTTTGGTAACTTGACTGAAGAACAGGTTCAATGGATGTTTGAGTGGTTTCTGATGGATGAGTTCATCATTCGATCCTGAGACGCATCATTTCTGATACTGATTGGTCTAAGGGGGACATACCCTTACGTCCCTCTTCGAGTTATGAGGCAAGCAGGTAGGAAGCAAGTCATACCTAGGGTCGAGAAGATGAGCTATCTTCGAGCCGACTTTCAAAATGATGACAGTCCTCACAAGTGCCAAGCTCAGCACCTGTGGCACTGCAAGATTATACTTGAGAAAGACACCATCGAGCCAGACAGGTATCATACCGATTGTACCCCTTTCTATCTTGGTTGGTTAGAAGAGGATCTGGGTNGGGGTACGTCCGAGGTCACAGGGTTATAGATGAAAGGGCCGAGGCACAAGTCAAATACAACCAACTGCGCAAAAGGATCCGGGAATGTGAGGATGATCACCACAAGATACATGAGTCCAACAAGAAATTGATCGAGGAATGGAAGGACATGGCTATCAGCGCCAACAAGAGGCTGGGTACTTGGAACGAGGTATAGTCGAGCTGGAAGAGAAGTTCATCAAAAAAGTTGAGAATTGTCAAAAGGCTGAGGGAGCTGAAGGAGGATATCTAGCCAGAACCTACCTGTTGCTGGGACTTCGAGAGTTGGGAAAACTGTACGAGGAAAGCAATAATGCCGAGTCTGGGGAAGGTCCTTCTAGGACCAAGTAGATAGGAGTGTCTTTATTTTTCTCTATCAATGTAGTAAGGTCAATGGCAATTAGTGACTTTTATTTTTTGTCTATCGTTTTGGGATTTGTCTATTTTTCTTACCAATAAAATGAGGCATTTAGAATTTTAAGTTCTCCAAATCAATTTGTCGTTAGACCTACCTCGGGCACAAAGAGGTTCCTAACTTAGGACGCGCTTTACATTTTCGCATTATGTGTTTAAATACCGCAATATTATTTTTCATAATCCTCACTATTTTTGTTTTTATTTCTTTTTTTTCTTTATTATTACCCTCCCCAAAGGTTAGTTCGTGCATTCTGGCATCATCAGCCTATCGCACAAGATCCAAGGGCCCTCCACCTGCTCCTCCTCCTAGTCCTCCTAAGGGAAAAGACAAAGGCAAAAGTAATATGGAAGAGTCCAGCGGTACCAGAAAGGAGAATATGATTGAACGGATATAGGCCACTGATGGTCGAGGTATTCAGGTCCTGCATGAGAACATGTCACCACTTGAAAAGAAATTGCTGAAGTTTCAGGAAGAACTCGACCAAGTCCAGAATCTGGCCAACTTGTCATTTTCCCTCAACTTCCCCGACGTCGACCTTCCAAATGCTCAAAACCCCGCACCTCCACAAAATATCCCAAGACAGCAAAATCATCCTGCACCTCACCCTCATGCCACTCCCCCAAAGAACAAAACTCTCCCGACGCAGTGCAATGCTTGCCATACCTTAAATAGCACTCCACTACTCATCCCAGAACCTCAAAACCCCACAAAGGACCATTTCCACAACTATAACAATCCCATCTATGTGGAAACTGTGACCCACTCCACTCCGCCTATCTCACAGGCATTCGAGTCTGATGGAAAGGACTTATCAAGAATCTGGCCGAGGAGCTTAAGAAACTGACCAGCCGAGTCCAGGGTGTTGAAGGAACCAAGGGAATTGAAGGGTTGAATTATGAAGACCTTTGTATACAACCTGATGTCGAACTGCCCGAGGGGTACAAACCTGCAAAGTTCGAAATGTTTGACGGTACTGGTGATCCGAGAGTCCATCTGAGGACCTATTGCGACAAGTTGGTTGGCGTTGGGATGTATGAAAGAATCCGCATGAAGCTGTTCATGAGGAGTTTGAAGGGAGACACACTGTCTTGGTACGTCAGCCAAGACCCCAAGAAATGGTCAAACTGGGTAAGCATGGCGTCTGACTTGATGGACATGTTTAGATTCAACATAGAGAACGCACCAGATGTGTGCTACATTCAAAATTTGAAGAAGAAACCCACAGAAACCTTTCGCGGGTATGCTACTCGCTGGAGGTCCGAAGCTGCTAAAGTAAGACCTGCTCTAGAGGAAGAGTAGATGAACAAGTTCTTTGTCCGGGCTCAGGACCCGCAGTATTATGAACGGTTGATGATGGTTAAAGGCCACAAGTTCTCCGACATCATCAAATTGGGTGAGCGGATTGAAGAAGGTATTAAAAGCGGTATGGTTACAAATTTTGAAGCCTTGCAAACCACTAACAAGGCTTTATAGTTCGATGGTGTGTCTAAGAAGAGAGACGTGGGAGCCGTAATGGTTGCACAAAGAGCCAAGTCCCCACTCAAATACCAAACTTATCCAAAACCTCCACTCATATACCAGCCAACCCCGAATTACCAAGCACCCTCACCGAACTACCAAGCTCCACCACCTTCCTACCAAGTTCCACAGCCCACCTACCAATCTCCACCACCCACATATCAACCTGCTTCGCCCAGATACTCACAACCCGCTTCTATCTACCACACTTATAATTCTCAACCATCCCATTACCAATCACCCCCTGCACACCAAAACTTCCCTAGACCTCATCCCAATTTTGATCGCCGCCCTCCAAAGCAATACACCGCCATAGCCGAGCCCATTGACCATCTGTATGAGAAGCTCAAAGCTACTGGTTACGTCACACCTATTCCAAATGCCACCCCTGAGAACCCTTCTCAGTGGGTTAACCCAAACAAATCCTGTGCATACCATTCCGGCATGAAAGGACACACCATCGAAGAATGCCGCTCTCTGAAGGACAAAATACAGGCTCTCATTGACAAAAAGATTATTGTGGCAAAAGACCCCGCTCCAAACGTCCGCAAATATCCTTTTCTAGACCATAAGGGTGGAAGTATCCATATGATTGAAATAGAAGATGATTGGGATCCCGAGGGATAAATCGAGTTGATCGTAGAAGGCAATGACCCAAAGAAACCTGCAGTCACTCTCAAAGCGATCATAGTACAAATTCAACCATCTGACGACGCTGAGGTGAATATGTCTATACCACTTGAGTTTGAAGCAGCTCCACCTGCAAAGTCACCAGTGCCAATTAAAGTTGAGTTTGTATCTCCAGCAAATGCACCGACACCATTCGACGTCGCAGTCTTGCCACCCCAAACACATATTCCGTTTGAAGTAAGGATGAGCGCACCAATTCCGGTGGCAATGTCAACCACGCCACCCTTCTATTAAAACGCTATCCCTTCGGACTATACAGCCGAGGCGAGAAGGAAAGTCAAGGTCATGTCTGAGGAGGCTATCGCAGCACAGGGTATGACAAGAACTGGTAGGGATTACACCCCTGAGCATCTGGCCGAATCAAGCAAGCAGGCTGCCAACCGTCCTCCCCTTATCGAAACAGGTCCCGATGACCTTTGGATAAAGGTACAGGCTAAGGAGTATTCAGTCCTCGACCAACTGAACAAGACACCGGCACAAATATCCATTCTCTCTTTGCTATAGAATTCTGAAACACACAGAAATGCTTTGTTAAAAGTGTTGAGTGAAGCATATGTGCCAAACAACATCACTATCGGAGAAATGGCCAATATGGTAGGCCAGGTACTGGAAAGTCACAAAATCACTTTTCATGAGGACGAGCTACCACCTGAAGGATTGGGGCACAACAAAGCGCTGCACATCACCGTGCAATGCAAAGATCATTTCATCACAAGGATCTTGATCGATGGAGGTTCTAGTCTTCACATCTGTCCGTTGATAACACTCAAGAAATTGGGTAAAGGGCTACATGAGATAAGGGATGGAGTGATCAATGTAAAATCCTTCGACGGTTCTCAGAGGTCCACCATGGGGGAGATCAGTCTATGTCTGCAGATGAGACCGACTTGGTTCGAAGTGCATTTCCAGGTGATAGATGTGCCATTCTCCTACAACATATTGTTGGGACGACCCTGGATTCATGCTGCTGGGGCCGTAACGTCAATGCTATATCAGGTGGTAAAATTTGAGTGGAACCACCAAGAGGTGATCATTTATGGTGACGGTAGCAACCCCATTTATAGTGGTCAAACTATTCCGGTGATTGACGGAAAAAAGAAGATAGGCGGGAGAACTTACCACCACATTGAGCGGGTCAATGCTATCGACAAGGACAAGTGGTGGGATAGCAAGATTGAGAGCATCCTGAGCTGGAGAGGATATGAGCCAGGCAAAGGGCTCGGTAAGAACCTCCAAGGGATCACGAAGCCCATAAATCTCAAGAAACATGGTACCACTTTCGGTCGTGGGGTATGAGTACACTTGGCAGGAATTCAACGACTGGTCTCCACCTTAGCACGGTCCCTATTACCCTTTGGAGAAGCCGATACCTCATCTTAAGCATACTTTCAAGCAGGCCGACATTATTTACGGATCAAACAAAGAAGAAGTACTTGCAGCAATGAGGAGGTTTTTCCTAGAGGACGAGGATATGGATTGTTGTGTTGTTCTCGAGGAGGAGGGGGAGGAAGGATCTTCCATACAAACTGTAAGCAAAGGGACATATCTCAAGAACTGGTCTATCAAGACGACCAAAGCCCGACGAGCCTCGGGGTAGCAAGGCTAAAACAAGCATTATTTACTGTTTTATTTACTAAATGATTTTCCTTTTCCTGCATTTTTCAATTTCTGCAATAAGATCTTCAATGTTCAAAATAGTTATTCAATTCATCAAAGCATCTTCTAAATTTCTCTTACAAATCCGATATTTATTGCTATTGTTTTCTCTCATTACTTTATTTATACAACATTACTGTTACTTGTCTTGATGAACCGATGACTGTGACATGCAACGAGACAACGCAACAAACGGACATTAATTCAGACGAAGACGACATACCTGACGAGATTGTCAAAGAAGTTGAGAACTTTGAGAACAGACCTAAGTCCAACCTGGACGAGAATGAAGTTATCAACCTGGGAGATTCTGAAATTGTCAAGGAGACTCGCATCAGCATCCACTTGTCACCATCAGAGAAAGAGGAGTACACTCGGTTCTTGAAAGAATATGAGGATATATTTTCATGGTCATACAATGATATGACAGTGTTGAGCACATCCATAGTGGCTCATAAGTTACCTACAAATCCAATGTGTCCGCCAGTGAAGAAAAACTCAGGAAATTCAAGCCAGACATGAGCCTGAAAATCAAGAAGGGTCAGACCAAGACAGTTCACACCGGGGCAACTGGTGCTGAAAAAGATCTTTCCGCATCAAGATGAAGACAAAGGGAAATTATCTCCCAACTGGCAAGGTCCTTACATGGTTCACAGAGTACTGACAGGAGGAGCCCTCATACTCGCAGAAATGGATGGAGAATCTGGCCAAAGACTATCAATTCAGATGCAGTCAAACGATACTATGTGTAAACTATTTATGTATCCTCATACAATGTAAATTGAAATACGACTGACTTGATTCCCGTTTAAGAGGGGATACGTAGGCAGCCCTATGATTTCGATCACAGTTCAATAAAAATCTATTTTCCCCCGCAATTGGAAACTAGGATAGAATTTTGAGGAGGACCCTCAAAATTCTGAAGCAAGCAGCAGTCCACAAGCATTCACCCAGCCAAGTGGGGCAGAATTTTGAGGAGGAAAAGTTCAGCCAATCACCGCACGAGCAGCAGTCAGAGGCGTCCACCCAGCAAACTGGGGGCAGAATTTCGAGGACCCTCAAAATTCCGCAGCAGGAGAGGTTGCAATGTCTCGAACCGTGTCACGTTGTCGGTTCATCTAAAATTATTTTAGATTATATATTATACTTTTGCAAAATCATGCGTATTTATTTTTTCTGAAACAACTTGTTTAGCGAACGCTACCCCAATGATACATACAGTATCATCATGATCAAGAAAACGAGCCAAGCAGAGCCAGTGGGAATGCGAACTAACCTTCCCCCTTTACAAAACTCACGATCTTTCTTTGGATGTAGGCCCAAAAATTGCAAAATCCCCAAAACATATTATCCGCTCAAAGGACAGACATCGTTCCTCAAACCCGTCACACATGCTAACATTTATTATCAGCACAAGCGATGCTTCATTATCACAATCCGCTACCGCAATTTAACACCAACTAAGAATTTCTGTTGTCCTTCCTTTAATCTTGCATAAGGCTTCCATTCTGCCTATCGAGACTAAACTCTTTCTCCATCTGCATTCGCATCTTGCATAAGGCTACCATTCTGCCTTCCGAGACTAAACGTTGTCTCCATCTGCATTCGCATCTTGCATAAGGCTACCATTCTCCCTTCCAAGGTGAAACGCTACCTCCATCTGCATTTGTATCTTGCATAAGGCTACTATTCTGCCTTCCGAGGTTAAACGCTACCTCCATTTTCATTCGCATCTTGCATAAGGCTACATTTCTGCCTTCCGAGACTAAACACTGTCTCCATCTGCATTCGCATCTTGTATAAGGCTACCATTATGCCTTCCGAGGTTAAACGCTACCTCCATCTGCATTCGCATCTTGCATAAGGCTACCATTATGCCTTCCGAGGTTAAAAAATACCTCCATCTGCATTCGTATCTTGCATATGGCTACCTTTATGCCTTCCGAGACTAA
This sequence comes from Nicotiana paniculata, assembly GCA_005239505.1. Classification (NCBI taxonomy): domain Eukaryota; kingdom Viridiplantae; phylum Streptophyta; class Magnoliopsida; order Solanales; family Solanaceae; genus Nicotiana; species Nicotiana paniculata. The sequence continues at coordinate 11,928 of ML324620.1, read as the reverse complement.
ATGTTGTCTCCATCTGCATTCGCATCTTGCATAAGGCTACCATTATGCCTTCCGAGACTTAACGCTGTCTCCATATGCATTCGCATCTTGCATAAGGCTACCTTTCTGCCTTCCGAGACTAAATGCTGTCTCCATCTGCATTCGCATCTTGCACAAGGCTACCTTTCTACCTTCCGACACTAAACATTGTCTCCATCTACATTCGCATCTTGCATAAGGATACCTTTCTGCCTTCCGACACTAAACTTTGTCTCCATCTGCATTCGCATCTTGCATAAGGCTACCATTCTACCTTCCTAGGTTAAACTCTACCTCCATCTACATTCACATATTGCATAAGGCTACCATTCTGCCTTCCGAGGCTAAACGATGCCTCCCATTTACTTCTCAAAAGCAACATTATTTACTACGCTTTCCTTTTGGGCTAAGCTCTGCCCATTTTATTTGCAAGACGAAGCTCTGTCTTGTCAGCTTCATACTATTGCATCTTCAAGGGATGAAATATCGCCAACTTATCCAAAGGCGTCATCATTCGGAGGCACCATTTTCATGGCCCGAGAACACCATGTCATGGCCTGAGGATCTCTTTTATCAGTTTGCATATCATTATTCAAAGGCATCATGGTTCGGAGGCACCATCTTAATGGCCCGAGAACATCATTTCATGGCCTGCGAATCCTGTATCAAGAAATTCATGGACTAGGACATCATGGTCTAAAGACGTCATCATTAACCGTCCAAAGACAGCATTCATAGTCCAACAGGAATTTGTATCATGTTTAAATTACGCACGATATGCTTGTATTACTCATTTACAGGTAACTCGGCAAGCAACAACCATCATGGAAGGCGCGTTCCCGCTCCAGTTCTTCTAACTACCCCGTAAGCCGCTTGTTCACCCAAACTAGAACTTTGCGTCCATCCTTATAAAACTTCATCGGTATACTTCGCCAATGGCTCCTGAACTACATACGGTCTGATTCCTGTAAAACCAGGGATATGTAGGCAGCTCAGAAACCAAGGTGCGGCCTGAACCTTTCAAGCTATTTCCACTCGGTCAAAATTGGCCATCATATCTTTACCCGATAACTCTTTCATTCTTCCCGGGTAAAGAGGGGCAGCTGTTGATACCCAATTTTTCCTCAAAATTATTTTTCAAACTTGCATATTATATTCAAAATCACTTCTCATAATGAATGGTATTTTCCCCTAATTTTCCATATTTTTATAAATTTGTTTTCCTATTTCTTTAGTATTTTATAATTATTCATAAAATATATTATAAATAATTTCAAGATATTTTCCAGCTCAATATATCATTTTTAATCCTATTAGGATTTAATTATTTCATAAATTAGCCAATTTGGCATTATTTGACCATAATTACAATAATTTTGCAACTATGGCCTAATTGTACATTTTATACCATTTAAATCAATAATTATTCATTTTATATTTTCTATATTAATTAATTACCTTAATTTCATTTATTTAGCATTTATTTCATTTTATACAATTATTAGCTATTTTTTATTAATTATTTATCTATTTTTAATGGGTATTTAACTAATAGCCACTTTTAATTTCAATTGTAGCCAAATTTCACCAGGCCCCTACCCAATTTAATCAGCCCAATTACCCAGCCCAGACCTAAAATCATACCCGGCCCAAGCACCTATTAATCTGAACCGTTGATTAATTCAAATCAACGGTCCAGATTCGACCTTACCAAATTAAGACCTAAAGACTACCCTCCCCCGTCACATTTCCCCCCTCTCATTTTTATCAGCCGTCTCTCTGAGTTCTCTCTCTTCTCTCTAAGCTCTTCGTCTACTAGGCCCTTGTCGTCCCTTCTTCGTCCACTTCCTCGCTGGAAACCATGGAGGTCTCACCTCCTGCCAGCCCTATGGCTCCATCCTTGGCACGTGTGTCATCGTTTGAGGCTCTCAGGTGAACCAGAGGCGGTTCCACTCATATCACCGGTCTCATTCCATTTTTCCGGCCATCTATGGCTGGTCGAGTGTTCCGGCCAAAGACCGGTAATATCTCCGAGTTTTCTTCCTCTTTTCCAGGTTCTTTTTGGAAACCCTAGACTCTGAACCTTCCGACTCTTTAGATCTGTAATAGATCTATGAATATTATGGGGTTTTACATGTTTTCTTCAAAGAAATCTCTCTGTTCTTAAATGATTTCTTCACTTTCAAAACTAGGGTTTCTTAACCCCTTTATCAAAAATGATTCTTCTCCTGATTTTAAGTACTTTCTACTATGTTTGAACGATTCCCTTATGTTTTTCTTGCTATCTGACTTATTATGCTAAAAAGCCCTAATTTTAGGCCGTCTTTGATAATGTGTTCGTTCAATATTTATGTGTGCTTGTTTCTTATGAAACGATATGTGCTTCTTGTGATTTTCTTTTTACCCTATCTACCTTGTTATGATTTCAGATTCTTGTATATGCTATGTTTATCCCGCTTTGATATATACTATGCTCTAGTTTGAATCCCCGACTTTGTGTGATTCTTACTTTAACTAGGGTTTTCTGATTCTTGCTTAACATATGTTATTCTAGTATTATTTGATTAAAGCTTTATTAATTTTTTACTCTATGTCCTTTACTAATTTTGATTTCCCTCAAAACTGGGATATTTCCCTTTGAATGATACTGCTTTTCTAATTTTCGAATTATTTCATTACTTGTGTGATACTCTCCTTAATTGGTACTGGTTCTATGATTTTGAATCTCATTCGAAATTCTCTTGACTAATATCCAGAATTAAACTGTACTCTGCTTATTTCTATATGCATAAATATGCTGTTAACTGTTTAATATACATTTTCCTTAATTGTGTGTTATGTATTTAGTCCTAATTGCATGCCATATACTTTTACTACTCCTATTACGGTAAAAATCAGTTTCTGATTGATTCCTTTCCTTGTTTAGCACATTTTGTGTCCGTTTGAATTGTGACTCCCTAATTAAAGGGAGTTCGGGCATTAATTGATTCGGATTGGCATTTTAGTATTTCTTACCTTATTTTTTTTGCATGTTTTAAACTATGGATACCTCTACTCTCTTCTTAGCATAAGACGAACAACTAATCTCTTCAACTCTCTCTCTCTCAACTAAAACTTGCTCTCTATTCTCTCTTCTGTGCTACTTGCTACCATTCTAAGTTAGACGGCTGCAAGCCACGGCTAACTACTGTGCCTCTCCTATTTCTTCTTTGTGTTTCTTCTTTCTTCACTTCACTGGTATGTTCTAATTCAGATTTCAGTCCTCAAACCAACATGTTTCTATTACCGTTGCAATTTATTGTGTTTCTAATCTGCTTCTATTTACTATTATGTTGTTCAACATGTAACTAAGATCCTGAATCCCCTATACCTGGTAATTTATGCTTTACTCTTCAATGACCAACATGTTTCTGTATACTTAACACCTGTTTCTTATGTAAATCCACATGCCTATGATTGGTACATTAGTGATCATAGTCTTAGTTGTTTGGTGTTGATATGTTAATCTAATCCGGTAATTTACTGTACCCCTGATCCTCTGAACCCTTAAGAGCTTCATGATTGCATGACTATATGTGTTTCTGCCTGCTACATGTTTTCCCTCACATGCTCTGTATTTTTCCTTCATATCCCATTACCCCTACTTGTGATTGTTGGACTATTCCTGGTCATTTGTGTGATGTTTAACTTGTTGGTGTTCCTGCCCTTTTAGTGGTTAAACTTCTTTGTTATAAAACTATATTAACCAAGTTTCCCTCTTCAAAATTGTTTTCTTACTTACCCTTTTCAAAAATGTTTTCTTACTTAACCTTTTTTCAAAACTATGTCGAGCACTCTCACGATACTCTTAGACCCCCTTAGGTTCTGCCCCTCTTGTGAGCATTGCCTTGGGACCCTTGAGCTCCCTCTGAACTTTGACACACAAGAGCTGTCTTTTCCACACCGCACTTACTCTATCTTGGCTATGAAATCTGGGTGTGAGCACTGCCCGGGATCCCTTGAGGTCCTTAGGGAACTCTGACACATCCAGATTGTGAAAAGGCTGTGAAACATTACTTGGCATTGAGGACATGGAGATCTGGGCCTATTCTATAGGCTCCCTATAGTTAACTTCTTATTTTTCTTCTATTTCAGTTGTGTAATTCATATCCCATGGTCTGTAATAATTAATTGCAAACAACTCTGGGGTCGGATAGTGAAAATGGGTGGGTGATATGCATGATGTAGTATAGTTAAGGGTAGAGTCTATGTTTCTAGGTTTATTTTCTCTATGCGCAATAGCAGCCATGTTTAGGTACAACTTTCCATGCATTAGATATCATGCTACTTAGGCTCATATATATTTTTTTCCTTTCAGCATGTCATCATTCATTGCCCTCACTTAGAGATCCTGCCTATAAGATAAATAATTAAGTAAATTGCTATTATGTGATTCTGCTCATATAAGCGTGTCCTGAAGCTTCATTTAGAAGTCTTGTCCTAGAATAAATAATGGTAACAAAAACTGCAATCATGTCTCATCATGCTATACATGTAGAGATCTTGTTCTAGGTAAACAACGATTAAAATCTGCCATTCTTGTATATTCTGAAATCGTGCTTAATGCTCTAATTATGGTGCATTTAGAAATCCTGCTTAGGATTATGTATTATGCATCCCTTCCTGTGCATTAGATACAATGTCATAGGATTTCATTCATAATCGCTTAACAACACCTAGTCTAACTACTACTGCATGTTATTTTACACCTAGGCAAGCCTTAGGAAATCAGTTAAAGAAATAAAACCAGAACTATCCTTTGTAATTAGTGTTCAACTATCAGGATGCTTAAAACCAGTAGGCAAGCCTGATTAAAACTTCCTCTCTGAGTTATGCAATAAATCTGTCTTTGTGTTATCACTTAGATACCATGCTTAGGATCTGAACCTGAATCTGGACCTTAACTGTGTATGAGTCATGTTGTTTATGTGTACTACCTGTGGAGGTGTACTTGTGCTTTTTCTCTACTTTTCTGTGTTCCCCCTTAATTGCAGTCTTACATGTTCTTATCTGTCGCCTTAGTATTTTCCCTTTGAACCTGAGGGTTTACCTAGAACATCCTTTATTGGATAGAAGTCCTAAATATCTCCAGGACTGATAGGAAGGGACGGGTAACAACATGCAATAAAGGTCGAGACCAACACTTGAGTTAGTTACTTTCATGGGGTGGGAAAGGGTAGAATATGGATATGATGACCGGTGCGCTAATACCACGTGTAGCCCCTCTTCGAGGAGTGATTACCGGTTATTGCATTGATGTGATCCATATTATTATAAACCTAGGATACCTTTTATATGCTTAGATCGTAATCCTTTCAAAATCTAATCTTCTTTATTATTTCCAAACATCTGCATGCTTAAGACTTAAATCCCCTCTTATTTGAACCTTTATTTGTTTGTTTTCTAAGCCGCACACATTCACGAAACCATTTGGCCGGGAACCACACTTGTGGATCTTAAGGGGTGCCTAACACCTTCCCGTTAGGATAATTTCAAGCCCTTACCCAATCTCTGGTTAGTAACGTTGTTGTAATTGAATCCCTTAGGTTTCCCTAACACACCGTTAANGGGGGGGGGGGGGGGGGGGGGGCGACAATAGGAACATACCAGTTAAGGAACCAAATGCAGAAAGTAAAGTAGGTAGAATTCCACAGTCTAGCCTTGGCTTTCAGCCGGCTAGACAAGTAATGAACCCAAGTAGCAGAAAGGGAGATGAGAGAAAGTTTGTTGTGTGTGTGTGTGTGTGAACTATATCGTTCGTCCCTTTTCAGAGGTAGAATAAGAGTGTATATATAACACTTAGGGAGTAAATCAAAATAAGGTAAAGAGAGTCAGAATTCAATCAATTAAGGATAATCAAATAATCACATAATCAATTCCCATAAGGGAGTCCGGACTAGACCCCTTAATTGGGGGGGGGGGATTAATTAACGGTCACAACAAGGGGTTCCGTTAAGGTAAGGACCCAAAATCATACCATATAGGGAGTCAGTAAAAATCCCAAAACCATACTAATAAATAATTAAGGAAAGTATGATCAATTAATGTCACAAATAAAGAAACAAATAAAATTTCAACACACAAATTATAACAGGGTAATTAATAGGAAATAATCAGTAAAAATATTTAAAGAATACTGATTTATGGGCAAGAATTACTTAGATTCTCTAAATAGAAATCGACTAAGTAAAACCTCACAATAGAAATCGACTAAGTAAAACCTCACAGAAATACAAGATTTAACAAGAAAAGCAGGTTCGAACCACTAATAGAGATCAATTAAGGGAAAAATCCCAAAGAAATACTAGATTTAACAGCGAAAACATTTGAATCATAAAGATGAATATGACTGGCATCACAGAAATAACCAAACTATCAAAACAAAATTGAAGAAATCAGCATATCACACAGAATCGTCTAGGGTTTGAATATTCATGCGAAAATTAGTCAAGATGATGAAGAAACAATTAATTAAGTACTGAGGAGTTAGAAAAATCTTTGAAGCAAAGTCTGGGATGAACCCTAGTTTTAGAAAGAGTGATTAAAAATTGAAATAGTTAATTAAAACAAGGGATTTTTAAAGGAAAATACTTAATAATATTCGAGTTGCCTCAGATCTATAAAGATCTGAGAAGGATCTACAATATAGAACTAGGGTTTTCAAAAAATAGAGGAGATGAAGAGAACCAGTCAAAACCCCATGGATTCGTAATAAAAACAAAAGAAAATCCTTACTTACAAATGAAAATGTCCTGAGACAGGCCGGTAAAACAAGTTTCAAAACCAGAACAGGTTGGCTTTCCTCAAGATCTTCTCAAGGACTCATTAAATCAAAGAGCCATGGAGTATAGGAGACAAGGGTGGTCGGAGAATGCATGGAAACACCATAGAAGGGAGCTTCTTGCCGGTGATAGCGATTAGGGTTAGGGTGAGTTGAGAGAGAATTGGAGGGGCGGGGGAATGGTTGACGGCGGAATGAGAGGAATGGGAGGGGTTAGGGTTGATTAGGGATTAATAAGGTAAGAGGAATGTGAAATAATTTAAGCTTAATATAAATATAAATAGCAAAATTAACCCATGAAGTTGTTACAAAGTCATTTATAATGCAGTTAGTAATTATTTATATAAATAAAAATATTGGGATAAGTTAATTAGAAACCTTAAAAATGCGGAAATTATGGAAAAATGTTAATTGATGCTAATGCATAGTTTTGAAGGTATATATGCAATTTTGAAAATATCATAGGGAAAATTTGGATATCAACAATGGAGACAAGACTGAATGCAGAAGTTCCCTGGGTTGGTGAATCAGCGGCGTGTATCTTTGGCATTTGTCACATTTTCGAACGAACTCCTTCGCATCTTTTTCCATGTCGATCCAGTAATAGCCAGCTCTGATTACCTTTTGAACCAATGATTCGGCGCCTGAATGATTTTTGCAAGTTCCCTCGTTAACTTCCCTCAGAACATACTCGATATCTCCCAGTCCCAGACATATCGCTAGTGGGTCATCGAACATTCTTATGAACAAGGTTCCGTCTTCGAAGAAGGTTAATCGGGCTGTTTGTGCGCAGGGCCCTCGATTCATTTGGATCTGAGGGAAGTTTCCCGGTCTTTAAATACTCTATGTATTTATTTATCTAATCCCAGGTTAAGCTTGTGGAGTTTATCTCAGCGTGACCTTCTTCGACTACTAACATCATGAGTTGCACAACGGCCCCTGAGTTGATCTTGTCGTCCTCGACCGACGAACCTAATTTTGCGAGGGCATCAGCCTCACTATTTTGATCTCGAGGTACGTGCAACGAGGTCCATTCCTTAAATCGATGTAAATTTACTTGTAACTAGGTACCTCTGCATTCTTTCTTCTCTAACTTCGAACGTTTTATTAACCTGATTCACCACAAGGTGGGAGTCACACTTGTCTCCGATCACCTCCGCCCCCAAGCTTTTGACTAGTTCGTGACCTGTAATCATGGCCTCATATTCGGCCTCGTTGTTAGTCAATTTCACAGTTCTAATAGATTGTCTAACCACGTTGCATGTGGCCAGTTTTAGTACGATGTCGAGTCTGAATACCTTTGCATTCGATGCATTGTCCGTAAAGAGGGTCCAGATTCCCGAGGACGTCCCCGAGTTTACCAATATCTCTCTTTCGACCTCAGGTATTAGGGCCGGCGTGAAGTCAGCCACGAAGTCAGCCAAAGTTTGAGACTTAATGGCTCTCTGGGGTCGATATTCAATATCTTACCTTGATCTCGTCCAATTCACACCTCTACGCGAGGTTATGAAATTGTTGATTGCAATAATAATACCCAACAAGGAGTCGGGATCGAATCTACAGGGATCTGAGAGGGGATTAGTGGTATATATTTGGATAAAGTACTTGAAGTATCTTGGTTGCACTTCCACAAATGTTGTTTTGTTTTTACTTATAAAATTACGCTAATGATTACAATTCTAAAACCCAACAAAGAGTCGGGATCGAATCCACAAGGAGTTGAGAGGGGATTAATGGTATATATTTGGATAAAGCACGTGAAGTATCTTGATTGCACTTCCACAAATATTTTTTTTTTTACTTATAAAATTACGCTAATGATTGCAATTCTAAAATATAAACTAGGGAATATTGTTTATGTTATTGTTTTCAAATATGTAATAAGGCCGAGGGTTATGACCTTTACCTAGGTGTTTTCCTAACGGGTTGTAAACTTTAAAGCGTGTTTTGTTGGTCGGGGTGTATTATAGCTATCAACACATAATTACCCACTCAATACCTCTCGGTAAGAGAGTGGTTTTACCCAATTTGTCTTTCTCAAGTCAAAATTTTACAAAACAGTTGATAAGATGCTTAAGTCGGGTTTTACTATCTCTAGGTTCAACCCTTTAATTGGGACTATCAATCTCTTGATTTCATACCAAATTCTTGTTAGCCAAGTTTTCCTAGACTAAGTCTCTCTTTCTCAAGTAGAGACCAAGTCAAATAGGCATGAACTAGTGTTTGCAACCATTAATTCTACAATTAAAGCAGGAACAAGGCTAAATAATAACATCCAACCATAAACAAGCTCTAAATCAAACACCCATCAGGTTCAAACACTAGTGTTGGGTCACAACCCTAGTTAAAAATCTAACTACTCATAGTGGGTAAAGAAGAAAAGATGATAAAACTCATATTGCAAGATTAAAAGATGAAAATTCAATGTTAAATCACCAATATAAGCTAGAGTTTCCTAAAAGGGTAAAGACAAACGGCTACAGAACTTTTCCAATTCAAAACTTGACCTAATTTCGTGAAAGAAGTCTATTTATACAAAGCTAGAATTTTTGGACAAAAATGCCCTTTTGGAGGTTCTGCGGCCGCACAATTCTGTGTGCAGTCTGCACTTCTCTCCATCTCTTAACAGGAGTTGATTCTGCGGCCGCACAATTCTGGATTGCGGCCGCATCACTTAAGTTCCGCGATCCGCACAATTCTAGGTGCGGCCGCACTGGGTTCTTCTATAGACCGAAAATTTCCTGAGTGCGGTTGCACAGTTGATTTCTGCGATCGCACATTTATAGTGCAGTCCATATTTCTTTTTGATCTTGAAATTGATCTCTCTGAACTTTGGCTTCTGCGGCCGCACAATAATTATGCGGTTCGCACTTTGCACTGGAGATCTGCATATTTTTCTTCACAATCTGCAGCCGTTGATAGAATTCTGCGGTCCGTACTTCAGCTTCTGTGCCTGATTTTCCTTGTTCAGATCACTCCTTCTTGAGTTAGATTTCATCATAGTGGATCATTTTGCAATACTCCTTCAAGTAAGCATATTTCATCAGTTTTTGGGAATACTTTTAAACATTTTTGAACTAAAACGAAAGTCGAAAGACGCTAATAAGTAGTCAAAATCCCCACTTACCATACCCGCTAATTTCTACGGCCCATTTGGCCAATCATCCCGAAAGCTCGGGTTTATGCATTATATTTTGCAATGGGTAAGTTGTCATAACACATATGAGGTGACACTGAAAGTACGGTTTCATTTTCCTAGAGGCACTTATCAAAGCGAGCGCCAATTTTTCTAGATGGGATATCTAGTTTCGGCCTCACCCAAGGTCTGGTAACATAATAAATCAGAAATTGCGTACCTTGTTATTCCCGAACTAAGACTCCACTTACCTCTATCTCTGATACTTCCAAATATAAGTATAGTTATTCGTCTGCCCTTGGCGTGTGAAGGAGCGGCTCGCTCGCCAAGTATCGTTTAAGATCTTCCAAGGACCGTTGGCATTCTGGATTCCATGTGAAGTTATTTTTCTTCTTCACCAACGAGAAAAATCGATGAATCTTATCGGAGAATCTCGAGATGAATCACCCAGGGCGGCTATGAGCCCGGTTATTCTCTACACGCCCTTCACGTTGTCTACTACCGTGATATCTTCGATAGCTTTGATCTTGGGGGTTGATCTCGATTCCTCGGTTGGATACCATGAATCCGAGAAATTTATCTGACCCGACCCCGAACGCGCATTTTTCCGGATTCAACTTTATGTTGTATTTCCTAAATATATTGAAGGTTTCCTGCAAATGCTTCAAATGGTCCTCTGCTCGCAGGAACTTAACTAACATATCATCAATGTAAACTTCCATAGATTTCCTAACTTGTTCTTCTAGCTGGTTTACTAGGCGTTGGTAAGTGGCAGCAACAATTTTTAATCCAAATGGCATTATGTTATAGCAGTAGGTGTACTTAGTGATGAACGAGGTCTTTTCCTAATCATCTAGGTTCATTTGTATTTGGTTGTACACGGAATAAGTATCGAGAAAATTGAGGACCTCGTGGCCGGCCGTGGCATTGATCATGCAATCGATGTTAGGCAAAGGAAAAGAGTTCTTGGGGCATGCTTTATTTAAATCCTTGTAATCCACACATATTCTTAGTTTGTTCCCTTTATTAGTGACTACTACAACGTTTCCTAGCCATTCAGGGTATTTGACTTCTCGGATGAACCCTGTTTTAAGAAGCTTACTTACCTCGTCTTTGATGAAGACATGCTTGATCTCGGACTGGGGTCTTCTCATCTGCTTCATCGGATGGAATTTTGGTTCCGAGCTTAGTTTATGGGTAGTGATTTCTAGTGGGATCCCTGTCATGCCGAGATGGGACCAAGAAAAACAATCCATGTTAGCTATGACAAATTGAATGAATTTTTCCTGATCTCGGGAGTTAACCCTGTGCCCATGCATACCTTTTGATCGGGCAGATGTTCGATCAGTATGACCTGCTCCAGCTCTTCGACCGTTGATTTGGTAGCATCGAAGTCATCGGGGACTATGAAGGATCGAGGGACTCCATAATCATCATCTTTGTCATTCCCCTTCTTATCTAGTTGGGTCGTGGATGACGTCTCTGATTGCAATTTGGCTTCCTATTTTTTGCTTTCGAATCTGACTCATTTATCGATGAGAGTGTTGATATTGGAATCACTTAATCAACGACAAACATTTCCTTCGCGGTGGGCTGCTCCCCGTAGATTGTTTTGATCCCCTTTGGTGTTGGAATTTTAACACCTGGTGAAGGGTCGAGGGCACAACACTCATGTTGTGGATCCATGGTCTCCCGAACAGGGCGTTATATCTCATATCCCCTTCGATCACATAAAACTTGTTCTCCTAGATGGTCTCGGCTATGTTTACTAGCAACATTATTTCCCCCTGAGTAGTTTTACAAGCCATGTTGAATCCGTTTAGCATTCGGGTCGCGATCACGATTTGGTCCTGTAGGCCGAGCTGTTCTACGAACCTTGATCAAATGATGTCGACTGTGAACAACTATTTTTTGACCACACCCAAATTCTATACTATTTTTTGCTATAAATATT
>ML324617.1:0-51356 GCA_005239505.1 Nicotiana paniculata | reverse complement strand
TCTATTGTCGTATCATCTGCATCCTGAGTCAAACTCAAGAACCCATCATCCTCCGTGGCATCCCCCTCGGGGCCACCAATCATCAAAGAACCACCGCTAAGGGTGTCAACAGCTGGAGGACCATATAGGGTACCTGCATAACATATTCGGGATTTAAATTTTATGGATTATACGGTTTCTAAAGTCTTCGTATCTGTACTCGACTTCAATTAAAGGCATTACCTGGAATGGACATAATTGGGACACGGTGGTGACGGCGTGCCAAGGGGTTAGCAGAATGGATATCAGCGTCGCAGGAGGCACAAAGCGAGGCAGCATCCGCCTTGCAAAGAAAGGCTGCAGGAGCGCGTTCACAGGCCTCGCAAACCCAAACGCGCTCATGACGTGAAGCCACACGGTTTGCTGCATGTATGCGGGCGTCACAGCCCGCACACAAATATGCAGAATCGGCCCTGCAGTAAACTGTACATGCAGCAGACCGGCAAGTGTCGCACACCCTTGCCCAGCTGGTGCTGCTGTTTTCCTTTTTCAACATTGAACTAATTTTGGGTTCTTTTTTCTTCTTCTTGCTCCCTATTTTCTGTTGTATAACTTTGTACTTCTGAGTACTGAACTTGTAGCACATATGCTGCAGACTTAAGAGGCACTGTGAAATATGAAGGGGGAAGGAGGGAAAATAACAGTAGGCAACTACCAAGTGGGAAGAGAATCCACGGGCGACAAGTGGAATGAAGTTAATGGCTAGGAAAAGTTGTTTCATTATCTTGTGGTGGCTGGTGATTCTGGTGGGGCCGGAGGTGGGGACGGGCAACAAAGAGGTTGAAATAAGGAGCCGGGAACCAAAATATTGTTGTTTTGGACACAAAGAACATAAATAAGTGTAAAAAAAAAAGAGAACATATCTATATATAATGCCCAAAAACTGGGCGTTATACCTTAACGGTAACTTTTGCCGTTAAGGTATAACGTCCAGTTTTTGGACGCTATACCTCTGACAAAAAGTAAATGCAGGTATAGCGCACTTATTCCCTATGTTATATAATAAAAACATTTAAATACTGGAGGACCCATTGGTTGAAGAGCAGTTGTGAATATGGTTTTGTCCTTGAGGTACAAGTTCAAACCCTTACACCAACATTTTTATATTTTCCTATTTCTTTTTCATTTTTTATTTCCTTTCATTATTTGTTTTAAGTGTTTAGATATAAATACTTTATAGAGAAGCCATTTATTATTTCTTTAAAAAATAATCAATACTTTTAATATTTGTTATTTTGTGTTATACGTAAAACAAAATTATTATTTTTTCTTTTATTTTCAAATTAGAATTATAAGTTTTGTTTTATAGTTAAAATTTCCATAAGAGAATTATATATCTATTGGTTGAATTATTTTATTTTTTGATATCTTTGTTTCTAAATTTAGTTAGCAAATATATATTATTAAATAGATAAGAAAAGAATACAATCCAAAAAAAAAACTATATTTTGAATCTAGAGTTAATCATACTTATTTGTAATTATCATTTAGTAGGCCTTTAAACATTAGCAATACCGTAATTATAGGAGAATTTAAACACAAAGGTATATTTTTTTAAAGAATTATTCAAAATAAAAATAGTAATAAAATTTAAAATACAAAAAAAAATCAAATTATTTTTAATTTTACTAATAAAAATTAGAAATTTAATTTATATCTTAAAGGTAAAAAAATGCATAGAGTAATTTTTTGAAAATGCAGTCTAATTTAGAAAATAAAAATATAAGAATTATTTGAATTTGAGGTGGGTTTTTTTTCATAAATATTTTTTTTTGAAAATAGTACATAAAGAATAAAAGGATAGTAAAATATTACTACAGTATTTAGATATAATGTGTTCAATAATAAAAAAATAATTTTCTATGATTAAAATAAAATGTTAAAAATATAAAATAAATTTCTAATATATGAAAGTTTATTAGTGAAATAAAAAAAAAATTTGATTATTCAAAATAATTAGACTATTTGATTAGTCAAGTCACGTGGCAAGATAAAANTATATATATATATATATATATATAACTTATAATTCTAATTTGAAAATAAAAGGAAAAAAATAATTTTGTTTTACGTATAACACAAAATAATAACTATTAAAAGTATTTGTTATTTTTTTAAAGAAATAATAAAGGGCTTCTCCATTAAAGTATTTATATCTAAACACTTAAACCAAATAATGAAAAGAAACAAAAAATGAAAAAGAAATAGGAAAACATAAAAATGTTCATGTAGGGGTTCAAACCTTGTACTTCAAGGACAAAACCATCTTCAACTACCCTTCAACCAGTGGGCCACCAACTATTTTGTATATAACGTAGGGATTTTCTATGTTATATATATAACGCAGTTAATTCATGCGTTATACATATATAGCGCGGTTTTAAACCGCGCTATACTTTAACGGCTAAAACACCATTAAAGTATAGCGCGGATAATTACTGCGCTATATATAGTATGGTAACTTCTTCTTTTTTTTAACACTTATTAGTGTTAAAGGACATTATTTTCGTTCCGGACTCTTATTTAATTATCAGGTGTTACTGTAATTGTTATGTATGCAATGTAGCTGTGTACGCCTACATTCGTACAGCCTGGTACTCCACCATTACTTGCAACTTTCAAGAGGAGTTGAGTTTAATTGAATTTTTTGTATCATCGTTCTAAAGAAATTTGTAACATATTAACTCTAATCTGAAAATTTAGAAAATGCAGCAAAATATCAAATAATTTGCTATAACTCGTTAAACTACGTTGCGTGAGGTAAAAATTTAGTGTACTGCCGGTTTTTTAAAGTTAAACGCAGAAAAATTCAGACTTTTAAATCGATAATGGAGTTGTATTTATTCTTTTTATTACAATGAGTGAGATTAGAGAATAAATAAATGTAGTAAGTATTACATTTTCTCCTGGTATAGGTCGCCCTCCTTGCTAACACGATGTTTTTGAGTTGCCAAAAGAAGGCATAACACTAATAAAATATTTTCCTCGTTGACACATTGGTCTATTCTTTCCTGTAAGATTATATGTTAAAACAAAGGGTACTGCTCGACTGATGTAACAAAAAAATTGTAAGTCACTAGTTAAGGGAAGCAGTAATATTAGTCTCTTTGGTTTTGATTTTTACTTGAGCCTTTGCCAGATGGAGAGCGTTTTGTAGAGTCTGATTAATTTCTAGCTACTTAGAGGGAACCACTTTAATTTCTACATTTAAATGACAATATTCAATTTGCAAGCCAAAATCTATTGAATTTCTGTATTGAGAACCTTGAGATTGTAAATAAACGTCCAAGAACTAAAATTTAAAGCGGTATATGGAATGTTACATCCATAACAAAAAGTTAGAAACTGAGCTGGATTTATTCTTGTTACTCTAGAAATTGTCGTTCTTGAATTGACGAAATTGGTGAATCAAATGCAATGCACGTTTTTGCATCATACTAAAGTTTATTTGGAAAATTTCCGGGGAAACTCTTTGGGTGCGTACTGGGTAACCTACTCGTTGTGAAATAGCTCGCAAACTACACAGGAGATGTAAGTCGTACTGGACAAGCCCGGTGCGACGAGCTCTCATTGAGGAGGCTGTTGGTGAGAGGAATCGATCCCAGATCTCCCATGTAGAAACCACTCAACCAACCTTACGGGCGATCATACTAAATTACAAAGTTATTAAGAAATGTAGCTCAAAGTAACAATATAAAACAAGAAGATAAATAGAATAAGAGAAGAAGAGATAACTTTCTTATTTCATCAAGTGTTCAAGTGTATCACATATAGAAAGGATAACTTTCTTATTTCATAAAGTGTTCAAATGTATAACATATCGCATTTCATGCCTCTATTTCTACTATTACATAGAAGATTACAAAAGGATTGTCTTAAACATGACATTAACAATTGAAATCATGAGGGAAGATCATGGGGAGGGGTTATAGAACTGTGGGAGTTACAATCATATAGTGATGAGTAGTGGGAGATTATTTACATCATGGGTGAAAGTAGTGGGAGCAGTGAAAGCTGTCATCTGGTCCGCAATATTTGTTTCTTTCGTATCTACGTCAAAACAATCAAGTAATGTAACCTATGAAGTTAGTAATAATACATATTACTTACTTATAATTAAGTGATAAGTTTGTGTATGCTTGCATTCAATGGTTTGATATAAATACTGAGCGGGTAAAAACTCTCGCGTGTGGCCAGAAAGTGACTAATGCTTTTTCAGTATGAATTGGTCCAAATAGTTGTTCATCCAATTGCTTAAAATAAAAGTACTCCCTGAATTTATGATATATGTAAAATTCATGTATACTATATGTGTAACCATATTTAATCAATATATAATCTATATATATACCGGCTAAATAAATAAACGGTTAATCTGATTACATAGTTGTGCAAATATCCCTTACCAAAATTAGCTTTTTATTCGGCGGAGCTACCTTGAAAATGAATGGTCTTGGGTTTTTAATCTCCACTTGCCCAATGGGCAAAATTTTAAGTCAAAAAGTATTGCTCATGGGGCGAGGGCAACAATTATTAACTTGAAGTTCAGTCCATGAAATAAAGGGAGTCAAAAAATCAATAATGATAACGAGGTGTTCTATTTGTGCAAATAACACAGAGTTGCACCAGTGCAGGCAACTAGAATAGGCTTTAGGTACTATTGCATATGGGTTTCAAAATCCCGATTCATCTTATGAACTCAAGACTAATAGTACCTCAACGTGACTCGGGTCCACGAGCTTGAATACCGAGTCTCCACTTGAATCCTGGTGCTCGTAGTGACAAGTGTTGCGCGCCAACAGTATTGCGATGCAACTGAAATTGTTAGATTATCTTCTAATTTCACAATTACCATAATTATTGGATATAAGCGACTTAACAATAGTTAAGTCCTTTTTCACTCCGTGTCATGAGTTGTAGTCTAAATGTAACCAACGGGGTTTGAAACTGGAGGTAAGGAATTAGTCATTTAATAACGAAATGGACGCCTGATATTAGAGAGGAATAAATGAGTATCAGGGCCTAGATGTTGCCAGCTAAGCTCTCTCAAATTCAGTTACATGGCTAAAAAATTGGAGAGAGAACGATGTTCACGAAAATTCTATTAATCTTCCTCTCTTCTTCACTCTCCTTCTCACTTCATCTTTCTCAACCCTTATTCCTTCTCCTTCTAATTCTTCTCCTTTTTCTTATTCATCTGCAGATTCCTAGATTAGCAATGGAGGTTTAGCTGGAGTTGTCTTTATTCTATTAATTTTTATTATTAGTTTTCATTGAAGCTCCAATTTCAATTCTATTAATGAAATTCCAGAAAATTATCCCAAAAAAGTTGTTATTGTTTTTCATTTATGTCTTATACCATGACAATTGGTATCAGAGCAACGAATCTGCGACCTGTGTGAGTATCAATGGTGGCAGGAACGAGGATGGAAGTTGTGATGACCAAAAAGGTCATTCTATGTTAATTTAGCTAAATCTGTGTTCCGAGACCCCGAAAGCCTCCGTTAATCTCACCTCGATATGCGTGTGCATCCCTGGGCGTGTAGCCGGGAAGATTTTATGTGAAAACTTGATGAAAAGTTAAAATTTATAATAATTAATTGATTCAAATTAACTTTGGTGAATATTTTGGGTAAACGGACCCGGACCCGTGATTTGACGGTCCCGGAGGGTCCTTAGGAAAATATGGGACTTGGGCGTATGCCCGGAATCGAATTCCGAAGTCCCAAGTCCGAGAAATGAATTTTTAAAGAAAATTGTTTTCTAAAAATAATAAAGACTTTTGAAAATGAATTTTGATGTGAAACCTGTGTTATCGGGCCCGTATTATGGTTCCGGAGCCCAGAACAGGTTAAATATGTGTTATATGAGCTATCTGTAAAATTTGGTGTCAAACGGACTTGGGTTGACATGTTTCGGATCAAAAATGGAAAATTTGATAGTTTGTGAAGTTTGAGAAAATTCTATAGATTTTGCAGTTTAATTCATTGTTTTTGATGTTATTTTGGTGGTTTCATTACTCGAATAAGTCCGTAGGATGATTTTGAGGTCGTGTGTACATTGGATTTGAGGTTCCGAGGGCTCGGGTGAGCTTCGGGTAGGTCCCGGGAGGTCTTTAGGCTTAAAATATAGCTGTTGGAGGTCACAAAACTCAGATCTCTGAACTTACCACCGAGGTCCGCGGTCCTTTTTCGCTGACCGCGCTGAGGGTTTCGCTGCCGGGGTAGTTTTTTCGCGGTCCGCGGTGGAGGAGCTGGGCCACTGGTCTCATTTCGGAGGCTTATATCTTTTGATTTACAAGGCATTTTGAGATGATTCAAAAACAAAAGTTGTAGCCCATCGTGTCTAGTTTCTAGAAAGTAAAAAAATCGTAATTTGGACATCTGTAGAGGAAGTTATTGCCAAAATACTAAAGCATGTCACTGCAGTCATTTTTCTTGGTATTCTTCGGCTTTTATTGATCTTTGCTAGTGCGACTGCAATCAATTTTTCGCTGACCGCGGTGGGGGACCTGAGGGCGGTATAAATAGACGGGAATTTCAGTTATTTTCATTTTTCAAATCCCTAAAAACATAAGAGGCGATTTTCCAAACACTCTTTCTTCTCCAAAACATTAGTAAGTGATTTCTAACTCATTTTCTTTACTCCTTAACTTCTTTTTACAAGATTTCACCCTAGAATCTAGGCCTAAAATCATATAATCAAAGTAGAAATTAGGGGTTTTGGGTAGAGTTAGGATTTTGGGAATTTTGGATAATTCAACCTCAATTTGGGGTCGGTTTTTAAAATAAATTATATATTTGAACTCGTGGGGGTATGGGTGATCGGATTTTAGTCCGAGCCTCGTGTTTGGACCAAGCGGGCCCGGGGTCAAAATTTGATATTTTTGGAAGAATGTTGGGAATTGAATAATTAGGCTATGAGACTGAATTATTGAGTCATTATTGATATTATTAAGTTTATCATGATTAGATATTGTCGTTTCGGAGTCGGATTCGAGAGAAAAGGCGGTATTAGAGGCTTAATTGCATTTTTGGACCCGAGGTAAGTGGCTTGCCTAACTTTGGTGAGGGAATATGTATCGTATGCTATGTGCTAAGTGTTTATCATGTCCAATGCATAGGTGAGGTGAAGAGTACCTATGAATTGTGTGTCAAGCATGCCCATGAGTCCATTTTTTATGAAATTCTTGTCCTTACTTCCATATCCATTGTATTATGAATTTATCTCTACTTGGAAGTTGATTGTTGTTGAAATCCTCGTTGATGAACTTGTGATGTAATGGTCATATTGAGGACCCAACTGTAAAGGATATACTTGAAAAGGTGGGTTATAGCTGAGACCCTTGCCGGGCAATTTGTTATGATAATGCCATGATTTATATTTAAAAGCATGAAGGTTGATGTCGTGCCATGATTTCATTGCCATACATGGTACATTGCATCGTGAGGAAGAGTGTAAAAGCACGAAGGGTGATGTCGTGCCATGATTCATGTTATCTTACATCGTACATTGCATTGTGAGGAAGAGAGTAAAAGCACGAAGGGTGATGCCGTGCCATTAATTACATTTCTGGAATAATATTTGTTTCATTAGCATATTTCTGATAAATTGCCTTCTTGTCTGTTCCTATGTGCTTAATTAACTGCTCTATCTCACTTGTTACCCCATTGTCTGCTCCCGTATCCCCCTACGTATATGTTTATCTCTTGCTTTGTTTTTCCACGATATATGTTGTAGAATAGGACAGGTTAACGTTTGTTGTCAAGTCTAGCCTCGTCACTACTTCGGTCGAGGTTAGGCTCGGCACGTACTCAGTACATGGGGTCGGTTGTACTGATGCCACACTGCACATCTTATTGTTGTGCAGATTCCGCACCCGGACCCAGTGGACAGCGTTGATGGAGTCTCCTTCATTCCACCCTAGAGGCTTCAAGGTATTCCCACTGGCGTTCGTGGGCCTTGGCGTCTCTCCTATCCCTAGTTCTTTATTTCTGTCTTGTCTTTCCTCTAGTTTTCAGAGACAGTCATGTATATCCTTTCAGACTTTGTATTTAGCACTCCTATAGACAGTTCGTGAGTTTGTGACTCCAGGTTTTGGAGAATTATTGTGACGTTGTATTATGTTATCTTTACTTAGCTTTGAAACTTTATCTATTTCCGCTGTAAAAAAATTTGAACAGTTTTTAGCTTATTCTGTTAATTCGGTGTTATCATGTTAGTTTTACTGTACACGTTGGCTTGTCTAGCGGGTTCAATGTTAGACGCCATCACGACCCGAATGTGGGATTAGACGACATGCTCTCTAGCCATCTGAAGTCTGATAGGCTGGGCTTCAGAGTTATCAGGGTGGTTACCAGGGTCGTCAGGGACAGTTCCATAGTCCCCAACCGTATCACCAGAGGCCGTGTTATTCTTGCGGTGTTCCGGGGCACATTGCCAGGCATTGTCTCCGAGCTTCTATTGGTCCTTAGTATCAGGGTTCCCGTGCCATGGTTCCCGCGTCAGGCGCACCCCCACCCCCTCAACCAACTAGGGGTGGCGGTCGGGGTGCCAGAGGTAGAGGTCAGACTCATAGAGGTGGAGGACATGCCACAAGAGGTAGAGGTCAGGCCGCAGTAGGTCGACCCAGAGATGATCAGATTGGAGGGGCTCAGCCCTGGTGCTATGCTTTTCCTACCAGGCCTGATGCCGAGGCTTCTGATGCAGTTATTACAAGTACGGTTTCAGTTTGCAACCGAGAGGCTTCAGTGTTATTTGATCCGGGTTCTACACTCTCTTATGTGTCTTCATATTTTGCTCCTTATTTGAGTATGTTCCGTGATTCCTTGAGTACTGTTGTGCATGTGTCTACACCGGTGGGTGATTCTATAGTGGTAAATCGAGTCTACCATGCTTGATTAGTAGTCATGGGTGGTTTGGATACTCAGGTTGATCTTTTGCTTCGGGATATGGTTGACTTCGATGTTATATTGGGGATAGATTGGTTATCCTCCTATTATGCTATTCTGGACTATCATGCCAAGGCAGTGACCTTAGCCTTGCCTGGAGTACCTCATTTAGAGTGGAGAGGGATTCTTAGTCATTCTTATGGTAGAGTTATTTCTTATTTGAAGGCTCGACGCATGGTCGAGAAGGGTTGTTTGGCATATCTAGCCTATGTTCATGATTCTAGCACCGACGTTCCTTCCCTGGAGTCTTTGCCCGTGGTTCGTGAGTTTCCATAGGTTTTCCCTGCTGACCTGCCGGGTATGCCACCCGATAGGGATATTGATTTTTGTATTGAGTTAGCTCAGGGCACCCAACCTATTTCTATTCCGCCGTATCGTATGGCCCCGCCAGAGTTGAAGGAGCTGAAAGATCAGTGCAGGATTTGTTGGATAAAGGCTTCATTAGGCCTAGTATCTCTCCTTGGGGTGCTCCAATATTGTTTGTCAAGAAGAAATATGGATCGATGAGGATGTGTATTGACTACCGGCAATTGAATAAGGTTACAATTAAGAACAAGTATCCTTTTCCGAGGATTGATGATTTATTCGACCAACTTCAGGGTGCTTCAGTATTTTTCAAGATTGACTTGAGATCTGGTTACCATCAGTTGAGGATTAGGGCGTCTGATGTCCCTAAGACAACTTTTCGCACTCGTTATGGGCATTATGAGTTCTTGGTGATGTCATTTGGGCTGACGAATGCCCCCACTGTTTTCATGGAGTTGATGCACAGAGTGTTCAGGCCTTACTTGGACTCATTTGTGATTGTTTTCGTTGATGATATATTGATATACTCTCGCAGCCGAGAGGAGCATGAGCAGCACCTTAGAGTCGTCCTCCAGATTTTGAGGGATAGTCAATTGTATGCAAAATTTTCCAAGTGTGAGTTCTGGTTGAGTTCAGTTGCATTTCTAGGCCATGTGGTATCATCAGAGGGTGTTCAGGTGGATCCCAAGAAGATTTCAGTAGTCAGAGATTGTCCTAGACCCACCTTAGCTACAGAGATCCGGAGTTTCTTGAACTTAGCAGGTTATTATCGCCGGTTTGTGTAGGACTTTTCATCCATTGCATCCCCGATGACCAGGTTGACTTAGAAGAGTGCCCATTTCAGGTGGTCTGATGAGTGCGAGGCGAGCTTTCAGAAGCTCAAGACAGCCTTGACAACGGCACCAGTGTTAGTTTTTCCCACAGGTTCAGGATCGTATACCGTGTATTGTGATACTTCACGGGTTGGGCTTGCTGCAGTGTTGATGCAGGATGGCAAGGTTATAGCCTATGCTTCTCGTCAGCTGAAGGTCCATGAGAAGATCTCTCCAGTTCATGACTTGAGTTAGCAGCTATTGTGCATGTATTGAAGATTTGGAGGCATTACTTGTATGGTGTGCCATGTGAGGTGTTCACGGATCATAAGAGCTTACAGTATTTGTTTAAACTGAAGGAGTTGAACATGAGACAGAGGAGATGGCTAGAGTTGCTGAAGGATTATGATATTACCATTCTTTATCATCCGGGGAAGGCCAATGTGGTGGCCGATGCTTTGAGCCGGAAGTCAGCCAGTATGGGTAGTCTTGCATATTTATCAGTCGGAGAGCGATCTCTTGCTTTGGATGTTCAGGTGTTAGCCAAACGATTTGTGAGATTGGAGGTTTCTGAGACTGGTAGTGTTTTGGCCCATACCGTAGCCCATTCTTATTTATATGACTGTATTCGAGCCAGGCAGTATGATGATCGCCATTTATTATTCTTAGAGATAGAGTCAGGCACGGAGATGCCAAGCAGGTTACGGTTGATGTTGAAGGACTTTTGAGGATGCAAGGACGAATTTGTGTACCTGATGTGGATGGTATTCGTGAGTTGATACTTCAGGAGGCCCATAGTTCTCAGTATTCTATTCATCCGGGCGCCGCAAAGATGTACCAGGACTTGCGGCAGCACTATTGGTGGCGAGGATGAAGAATAATATTGTATCTTATGTAGCTCGGTGTTTGAACTGTCAGCAGGTTAAGTACGAGCACCAGAGGCCCGGTGGTTTGATGCAGCAGATTCAGCTTCCCGAGTGGAAGTGGGAGCGTATCACCATGGAATTTGTGGTTGGACTCCCATGGACTCAGAGGATGTTTGATGCAGTATGGGTCGTTGTGGATAGGCGGACCAAGTCAGTGCACTTCATTCTAGTATCAGTTTCGTATTCAGCAGAGAAGTTGGCAAAGATCTATATGAGAGAGATTTTTAGACTGCATAGTGTGCCCATATCTATTATATCAGATCGAGGTATTCAGTTTACCTCCCATTTCTGGGGAGTATTTCAGCGAGAGTTGGGCACACAGATCGATTTGAGGACAACATTTCATCCTCAGACGGACGGACAGTCCGAGCGTACTATTCAGATTTTGGTGGATATGTTGTGAGCTTGTGTTATTGACTTTGGTGGTTCATGGGACCAGTTCTTGCCTTTAGCTGAGTTTGCCTACAATAACAGCTATCAGTCGAGCATTCAGATGGCTCCGTATGAGGCGTTGTATGGTGGGCGATGTCGGTCTCCGGTCGGATGGTTTGAGCCAGGAGAGGCTAGATTGTTAGGTCCCGAGTTAGTCCAGGATGCATTGGACAAGGTGAAGATCATTCAGGATAGATTTCGCACAGCTCAGTCCAGGCAGAAGAGTTATGCGGATCGCAGAGTTCGAGATTTGGCGTTTATGATAGGCGATCGGGTATTTCTTCGGGTGTCGCCCATGAAGGGCGTGATGAGATTCGAAAATAAGGGAAACTTGAGCCCAAGGTACATTGGTCCATTTGAGATTCTGGACAAGGTAGGAGAGGTGGCCTACGGACTTTTCTTGCCACCTAGTTTGTCAGCCGTGCACCCAGTGTTTCATGTATCTATGCTCTGGAGGTATATTGCAGATCCATCTCATGTTCTTGACATCAGCAGTTTCTACTTGGACCAGGATTTGACTTATAAGGAGGAGCTAGTAGCCATATTATCTAGGCAGGTTCGTCAGTTGAGATCGAAGAGTTATCCTTCGGTTCGTGTTCAGTGGAGAGGTCAGACTGCCGAGACAGCTACCTAGGAGTCCGAGTCCGATATGCGGAGTCATTATACCCATCTTTTCCCAGACTCAGATACCTTTCTATGTCTGTTCGAGGATGAACGTTTGTTTTAGAGGTGGAGATTGTGATGACCCAAAAGGTCATTCTATGTTAATTTAGCTAAATCTGTGTTCCGAGGCCCCGAAAGCCTCCGTTAATCTCACCTCGATATGCGTGCGCATCCCGGGCGTGTAGCCGGGAAGATTTTATGTGAAAACTTGATAAAAAGTTGAAATTTATAATAATTAATTGATTAAAGTTGACTTTGGTCAACATTTTTTGTAAACAGAACCGGACCCGTGATTTGATGGTCCCGGAGGGTCCGTAGGAAAATATGGGACTTGGGCGTATGCCTGGAATCAAATTCCGAAGTCCCAAGTCCGAGAAATGAATTTTTAAAGAAAATTATTTTCTGAAAAAAATAAAGACTTTTGAAAATGAATATTTATGTAAAACCTGTGTTACCGGGCCCGTATTATGGTTCCGGAGCCCGGAACAGGTTTAATATGTGTTATATGAGCTATTTGTAAAATTTGGTGTAAAACGGACTTGGGTTGACGTGTTTCGGATAAAAAATGGAAAATTTGATAGTTTATGAAGTTTGAGAAAATTCTATAGATTTTGGAGTTTAATTCATTGTTTTTGATGTTATTTTGGTGGTTTCATTACTCGAATAAGTTCGTAGGATGATTTTGAGGTCGTGTGTACATTGGGTTTGAGGTTCCGAGGGCTCGGGTGAGTTTCGGGTAGGTCCCGGGAGGTCTTTACGCTTAAAATATAGCTGTTGGAGGTCACAGAACACAGATCTCTGAACTTACCACCGAGGTCCGCAGTCCTTTTTCGCGGACCGCGCTGAGGGCTTCGCGGCCGCAGTCGTTTTTTCGCGGTTCGCGGCGGAGGAGCTGAGCCAGTGCTCCGACTTCGGAGACCTATATCTTTTGATCTACAAGGAATTTTGAGGTGATTTAAAAATGAAAGTTGTAACCCTTCGTGTCTAGTTTCCAGAAAGGTAAAGAAAACGTAATTTTGACATTTTAGGGAAAGTTATTACCAAAATACAAAAGCATGTCACTGTAGTCATTTTTCTTGGTTTTCTTCAGCTTTTCTTGGTCTTTGCTAGCGCGGCCACAGTCCATTTCTCGCTGACCGCGCTGGGGGACCTGAGGGAGGTATAAATAGACGGGAATTTAAGTTATTTTCATTTTTCAAAGCCCTAAAAACATAAGAGGCAATTTTCCAAACACTCTTTCTTCTCCAAAACATTAGTAAGTGATTTCTAACTCATTTTCTTTACTCCTTAACTTCTTTTTACAAGATTTCACCCTAGAATCTAGGCCTAAAATCATGAAATCAAAGCAAAAATTAGGGGTTTTGGGTAGAGTTAGGGTTTTAGGAATTTTGGATAATCAACCTCAATTTGGGGTTGGATTTCAAAATAAATTATATATTTGGACTCGTTTGGGTATGGGTGATCGGGTTTTGGCCCGAGCCTCGTGTTTGGACCAAGCGGGTCCGGGGTCGAAATTTGGTATTTTTGGAAGAATGTTGGGAATTGAATAATTAGGCTATGATACTGAATTATTGAGTCATTATTGATATTATTAAGTTGATCATGATTAGATATTGTCGTTTCGGAGTCGGATGCGAGAGGAAAGGAGGTATTAGAGACTTAATTGCATTTTTGGACCCGAGGTAAGTGTCTTTACTATCTTTGGTGAGGGAATAGGTATCATATGCTATGTGCTAAGTGTTTATCATGTCCAATGCATAGGTGAGGTGACGAGTACCTATTGTGTGTCAAGCATGACCGTGAGTCCATTTTTGATGAAATTCTTGTCCTTACTTCCATATGCATTGTATTATGAATTTATCTCTACTTGGAATTTGATTGTTGTTGAAAATCCTCGTTGATGAACTTGTGATGTAATGGTCCTATTGAGGACCCAACTGTAAAGGATATACTTGAAAAGGTTGGTTATAGCTGAGACCCTTGTCGGTAAATTTGTTATGATAATGACTGATATTTTCCCCTTGTCGGGTGATCATGATTTATGATTTCACTATGCTGCATTCCTTTCCATTTTGATAATTGTCATTGCATTGGTGAGGAAGAGTGTAAAGCACGAAGGGTGATGTTGTTCTATGATTTACATTGATTACATCATATTGCATAGTGAGGAAGAGAGTAAAAGCACGAAGGGTGATGTCGTGCCATGATTTATATTTAAAAGCACGAAGGTTGATGTCGTGCCATGATTTATATTTAAAAGCACGAAGGTTGATGTCGTGCCATGATTTCATTGCCATACATGGTACATTGCATCGTGAGGAAGAGTGTAAACGCACGAAGGGTGATGTCGTGCCATGATTCATGTTATCTTACATCGTACATTGCATTGTGAGGAAGAGAGTAAAAGCACGAAGGGTGATGCCGTGCCATTAATTACATTTCTGGCATTATATTTGTTTCATTAGCATATTTCTGATAAATTTCCTTCTTGTTTGTTCCTATGTGCTTAATTAACTGCTCTATCTCACTTGTTACCCCATTGTCTGCTCCCGTATCCCCCTATGTATCTGTTTATCTCTTGCTTTGTTTTTCCACGATATATGTTGTAGAATAGGACATGTTAATGTTTGTTGTCAAGTCTAGCCTCGTCACTACTTCGACTGAGGTTAGGCTCGGCACTTACTCAGTACATGGGGTCGGTTGTACTGATGCTACACTGCACATCTTATTGTTGTGCAGATTCGCACCCGGACCCAGTGGACAGCGTTGAGGGAGTCTCCTTCATTCCACCCCAGAGGCTTCAAGGTATACCCGCTGGCGTTCGTGGGCCTTGGCGTCTCTCCTATCCCTAGTTCTTTATTTCTGTCTTGTCTTTCCTCTAGTTTTCAGAGATAGTCATGTATTTCCTTTCAAACTTTGTATTTAGCACTCCTATAGACAGTTCGTGAGTTTGTGACTCCACGTTTTGGGGAATTATTGCGATGTTGTATTATGTTATCATTACTTAGCTTTGAAACTTTATCTATTTCCGCTGTAAAAAAAATTTGAATTTAGCTTATTCTGTTAATTCGGTGTTATCATGTTAGTTTCAGTGTACACGTTGGCTTGTCTAGCGGGTTCAACGTTAGACGCCATCACATCTTGAAGGTCGGATTTGGGTCGTGATAAAAGTAGTGGAGAAAAAATTAGCCAAGCACGATGAAGTGTTGGAGGAGTTGTGCAATAGCCAAAGGGAACTCGGTAATACGTAGATGGGGATCCAAGGCACCTTGGAGCTCATTCTAGATCGTCTGACGGCATTGGAGTCAAAGAAAAATCGAGGGCTGGAGAAAGATAACCCAGTTAGAGATGAATTGTTACATATGCCAGCACCGGACACATGACTCCATAGGCAAGGATTGACCACCACTCCTCCCAAATTGGAGTTGCCCAGCTTTGAAGGCCACGAACCCAAGGTATGGACCCAAAAATGAGAAAGGTATTTTAACTTGTAGAAAACTGCTGAAAATAAGAAAGTGGAAGTTGCTGCTCTTTATTGAATGAATTGGCTGATACTTGGTATAATTCATTTGTTCTAAGTAATGGGGTAACTTGGTCCATATTTAAAGAGGATTTATGCATACGATTTGGTGTTGTTTTGATGGAGGATGTAGTAGAGGAATTTAATAAGCTGACACAAACGGGAACTGTGGATGAGTTTTTGGGAAACTTTGAGAACCTCAACGCTCAGATGATGCTTAGATATCCGGCTTTAAAACAGTCTCATTTCCTTTCTAGTTTAATGGAAGACCTTAGAGGAGATTAAGTATGCTGTAAAAATAGTTAAATTGGCCACCTTAAGCCATGCTATTGAGGAATCTCATATGCAAGAGAAAGCTATTGAGGTTGTCCCCAGCTATAAGAGGATCAGTGACTCGGAAAACTATAACAGTACCAGTTAATAGATCCAATACTTTCAGGTTAAGTCCTGAAGTATATGAATACAAGAAGAAAAACCACTTGTGTTTTAAGTGTGGCGAGAAATACATTTCAGGCCACCAGTGTAAACCAAAGCAATTGAACTGCATGGTTGGGGAAACTGAGGAATTTGCAGATGAAAGCAATAATCCACAGGAAGATTGAGCAGGAAATGCAGGAAGCCATCTGCCTGAGTGCACTCTCGGATAGTAACGAATGAGTAAATTCTATTCTGTTTAAAGAAGTAGCCAAAAATAGGAGTCTCACTATATTAGTGGATTCAGGAGCAACCCACAACTTCATTGATGAACATGCTGTCAAAGAGACCGGATATGTTCCAATATATTGTACCCCTATCAGAGTAACAGTTGCAGATGATAACTATGTCTTATGTAACCAATTAAGCTGGATCTCTTTGGAAGATGCAAGGTAAACCATTCCAGTAGAATCTCAGGATCGTAAAGCTGGAGGTTGTGATATTGTTCTAGGCAATGATTGGATGAAAAAGTACAATCCTACCAAGTTTGGTCATGAGAAGAAATGTGTGACCATTGGGAGAAATGTGTGTCCATGAGAAGTAAAATCGTGCTTCATGCAATTCCAGAAGAAAGTAGTCTCAACATGATCAATAGTAGCTCTATGGGAAGGTTTACTGAGGAAGGGACAGACAATCATGGCTCATTTATTTTTGATAAGTGTGGATCAATCACCTGAACCAAAAGAACTAGAAGAATCTATTTGAGAAGTACTGAAGGACATATCTTTGCAGAACCCAAGACTTTACGACCTGTTAGAGCACTTGATCACACGATTCCATTAAATCCTGGGGCTGCACAAATTAGCTTGAGGCCTTATAGGTATAATTACTACCAGAAGGAAGAGCTAGAGAAGCAGGTGACATAGATGCTAACCACGGAAACTATTCAACATAGCCAATATCCCTTCTCATCACCAGCTTTATCTGTAAGGAAAAAGGATGGGACCTAGAGGTTTTGTGTGGACTATAGGGGTATAAATGACATCACCATCAAAGACAAATATCACATACCCATTGTTGATAATCTCTTAGATGAACACCATATCATAATGAAGGCAAATGATGTCTACAAAATAGCTTTCACGACTCACATGGGACACTATGAGTTCCGGGTTATGCCCTTTGGGATAGCTAATGCACCCACTACATTCCAAGCTTTGATGAACCATGTATTCAAGCCTTATCTCAAGAAGTTTGTATTGGTATTCTTTGACGACATTCTTATCAATAGCCCGTTCCTGCATGATCATGTGAAGCACTTGAAAACAGTCTTCGACATATCGAGAGAACAATCACTATATGCTAAGAAATCGAAATGTTCATTTGGGAAATCTAAAGTATAGTACCTAGGCCATGTTATCACCACGGTTGGTGTGTTCACTAATTCTAGTAAGATTCAATCCATGGTCGAGTGGCCTAGGTCAACCTCAATAAAGGCACTTAGAGGATTCCTTGGCCTGACTGGGTATTACAGAAAATATGTGGCCAATTACGGGAGTATTTGTCGGAATATGCTTTCAGGTTGAATGAAAAAGATGAGAAGGCACTCAGAGCACTCAAAAGTTCCATGACTAACACACCTGTACTGGAATTACCAGACTATGCCCAGGAATTTGTGGTAGAAACTGATGCTAGTCAATATGGACTAAGGGTTGTGCTCATGCAAAGGGGAAGACTATAGTTTCTTAGTATATTGTATTTCAAAGTAATTCTGAAAATAAAATAACATAAAAACAGAAATGTAGAAGAACCAGAATAATTCAAGCCCGCTGAATTCACAATATTGCTTAAGGAACTTAATCCCCTCATAGTAGTTGTGGATTATTTCCTTCCAGGATTGAACGGATTACACACTGGGGTAACGGTACTTGAAACCCCAGTATTTTAGCGAACACGATGATCTGTAGCAAATCACACTTACTGTTGCTTTCTTTGTAGTTAAAACAATGCAGAAGAAATAAGGATATTTCAGAATTTCATAAGGAAAAACTGAGGGAATGACATGCTATTTATAGCCAACATGTTGAGTTTAAATGAAGAGGTACAACTCTTCAAGATGACAATGAAACTCTTCAAGATGAACGTTCACGTAAACGGCTATTACGCAAATGGTTATCTACACAAAATAAAACTGGAAATAAAATCAGAGGAAAACTTTAAATTACATTACAAAAACAGCCACTTTGGATTAAAAATTAATATTTAACAAATAAATTTGGTCTAATTATTTGACCAAATTTGAATCCGAATCTGAAGCCGAGCGAACGACAACGACGGAGGTGCAAGGCTTTCCTTCTTCTCAACTCTTTAAGAGCAAGAAGAAGTGTAATCATATATACACCCAAAAAATGATCTTTCCTCCTTCAATATGGGACAATGTTCCTTTGTAGAGGAGGGAAAATCAAATTTTCATTTTTCCCTCCATCCCATTCACCATATTTTAAGCTAAACCAAGCTTAAAAACACAACAATCCCCCACATGAATGGGGAATGGCTATATCACGGAAATATGCATGCCATACTGTGTGATTCGCTAGCAAGGATTAATCGCATCTGGATAAGTAGGTTTCCGTTTGAACTCTCCGTAGTGAACTTATGTCGGATATACTCAGTCAATCGGTAGATTTGATATCTTTGAACCGTCGAACTTTGATGTATACCTACACAACCATAAGTCATACTATCAACCATTAACGTCTTTGGTTCTTAGTGTTATGTTTGCTTTGGCCACGAACACCGCCTGGTTTCATAAGTGTGTAGAGAACTGGCCCTACAAAATTCTCCTTGAAGCGACTAACATTTCACACTTACATAGGTGATTTCTAAACGTGTCATCCCCTAGATACACTATTTGATATACCCCGTATCAAATTTATAAACCATTAAAAAATCCTAATGCTTTATCTTTGGTACTGAGCATTGTCTCATCACGATAATGGACCAAAAGGTTTAGTTGACAATATTGAACTATCATTAATAACTTTGTTTAATCTCCTTGAACCTGGATCTTGGGATCTCCAGTCTTCTAGGTAGAGTTACCGCCACAATGACTTGTCCTCGGCCATAGTCCCATTCCCCTTGACAATTTCTCAACTACCTCTCTAGTTAGGCCCTTCGTAACTGGATCCTACACATTATCGCTTGACTTTACGTAGTCAATCACGATAATTCCTCCAGAGAGTAATTGCCTAACGATGTTATGTCTTCGTCGTATATGATGAAATTTACCATTATACATAACGCTCTCAGCCCTTCCAATTGCCGCTTGACTATCGCAATGTATACATATTGGGGAGGTTTGGGCCAAAATATAATATCTTCCAAGAAATTTCGGAGCCATTCAACTTCTTCACCGGCTTTATCTAAGGCTATGAACTCAGCCTCCATTGTGGAGCGGGCAATACAAGTTTGTTTGGATAACTTCTAAGATACCGCTACTCCACTAATATTGAATAAATGTCCACTTGTGGACTTAGAATCATTTGAACCAGTGATCCAATTTGCATCACAAAAAGAATCATTTGAACCAGTGATCCAATTTGCATCACAATATCCCTCAATCACCGCAGGATATTTACTGTAGTGCAAAGCAAAGTCCTGAGTATGTTCTAAATATCCTAAAATTTGTTTCATTGCCATCCAATGAGATTGACATGGATTACTCGTGTATCGACTCAATTTACTTATAGCAAAAGCCATATCTGATCGTGTACAATTCATGATATATATTAAACATCCCAACACACGATCATATTCCAATTGTGATATGCTTTAACCTTTGTTCTTTGCTAGTGCAAGATTCATGTCAATTGGAGTCTTTGCAACTTTAAAATCTAAGTGCTTGAATTTTCCAAGTACCTTTTTAATGTAATGAGATTGTGACTACGCCAAACCTTGAGGAGTCTTATGGATCTTAATACCCAGAATTAAATCGGCAACTCTCAAGTCTTTCATATTAAACTTGCTAGTTAGCATACATTTAATCGCATTTATGTTGGCAATGTCATTACTCATTATCAGCATATCATCCACATATAAGAAAGCAATGACTATGTTATTTGGAACATTTTTAATGTACACACATTTATCACATTCATTTATCTTAAAGCGATTTGACAACATTGTTTAGTCAGATTTCGCATGCCATTGTTTGAGTGCTTGTTTTAGTCTGTAAAGGGAATTAACAAGTCTATATACCTTCTTTTCTTTACCTAGAACCAAAAACCCTTCAAGTTGTTCCATGTAAATTTCTTCCTCCAAATCTCCATTTAAAAAGGTCGTCTTAACGTCCATTTGATGAATTTCAAGACCATATACCACAGTTAATGCTACTAACGTTTGTATGGACGTAATTCTTGTAACTGGAGAGTATGTATCAAAATAGTCAAGACCTTCTCATTGTCTATACCCTTTGACCAAAAGTCTTGCCTTATATTTATCAATAATACCATCATCTTTCATTTTCCTCTTAAAAATCCGTTTAAAACCCAACAGTTATTTCCAGAAGGAAGATCAACCAATTCCCATATAGGGTTGTTCAATATGGATTCTATTTCACTATTGACTGCCTCTTTCCAAAATAGTGATTCCGAAGAAGACATAGTTTCCTTAAATGTTCAAGCCTCAGTCCAATAAGAAAGTCACACAATCCGGTCCAAATGAAGTAGACGTTCTTTGCTGTTTACTACATCTTTGATCATCCTAATTAGACGTACTTTCTTTTGTTTCTTCCCGAGGTCATTTAGATCTCTCACCAATCGACTCATGTTCCTTTTATACAGATGAGGTCGGCGCTAAGAGACTTTATTAAGAAATNTAAAAAAAAAGGTACGTACTAACTGAGAGTGGAATCTATCCTGACTTTCAAGTAGCGCTTGATTGAGGGATGAACCCCGAATCCGTACTTTCCGGTACTATGCCTACTCCCCTTTCCTCTTTCAAGTGGGTTGAACTCTTTCTAAGGCAAAAGGCCAAGTGTGTGCCACGAGTATATATATTTTCGAAGAATTCAGCATTATCTGATTTTATAACCGTATTATTATGAATGTAAGGATTTTTTTATTTATGAACCAGAAATCGATATGCTTTACTATTGGTTGCATATCCTATGAAAAGCCAATCAATGGTTTTCGGTCCTATCTTTACCCTTTTGAGTTTAGGAACTTGCACTTTTGCCAAACGCCCCCGCACTTTAAAATAATTCAAGTAGGGCTTGTTTCCTTTCCATTTTTCATATAGAATGGATTGCATTTTTCTATGGAGTACTCAATTTATTATCCGGTTAGCTGTAAGAATGACTTCCCCTTACAAATTCTATGGCAAATCAGTATTTATCAACAAAGTATTCATCATCTCCTTTAATTAACGATTCTTTCTTTCTTCAATCCCATTGAATTGGGCCATGTAAGGGGCCATTGTTTGATGAATAACTCCATATTCTAAACATATTTCTTCAATAGGATATTCCTATTCATCACCCCTATGCGTTTCAACTTCATTTTTGTATTTCTTGAATACATCTATTGCTTTATTTTTGCTATTAAGTAAGTAAACTTAGCAATATCGAGTATTGTCGTCAATAAAGTTATGAAATACTTCTTTCCACCGCAAGATGGTATTGACTTCATGTCGTAAATATCTGTGTGAATTAAGTCTAGAGGATTTGAATCCTTTCAACTGACTTATAAGGATATTTAACATATATAGATTCCACACATATTTGACATTTTGATTTGTGGCATTCAAATTTAGGCAATACTTTCAAATTAATAATTTTTCGCAAGGTCTTATAATTGATATGTCCCAAACGTATATGCCATATATCATTTAACTCAAGTAAGTAAGAAGAAGAAAATTTTTTATTATTCTCAACTACCATTACATTCAGTTTGAAAATTCCCTCAGTGAGGGGTCCTTTTCCTACAAACATTTTGTTCTTACTTATTACAACCTTATCAAATACAAAAATGCACTTAAACCCGTTCTTGATGAGAAGTGCGGTAGACACTAAATTCTTCCTAATTTCAGGAACATGAAGGACGTTATTCAAAGTCACCACCTTGCCAGAAGTCATTTTCAGAAATATCTTGCCACATCCTTCAATTTTGGTCGTTGTAGAATTTTTCATAGAAAGCGTCTCTTCGGGTCCAATGCGAGCATATGTAGCAAACCTTCTCTAACATCACAAATATGGCGAGTGGTCCAGAATCAATTCACCAATCTTAGGATTTCCTACCAGGTTGCATTCAGAAAGCATAACACACAAGTCATCCATATCCTCGTGCTTTTGAACCATGCTTGCTTAACTCTTCTTCTTGTCTTTATTTGGAGCACGACAATTTGCAGGTTTGTGTCCAGCTTTCCCGCAGTTGTAGCAATTTCCTTTGAACCGCTTCTTGCTTGGGTTGTTTTTTGGTCCAGAAGGATTTTTCCTCTTTTTATTATTTTGTGGAGCATCCTCAACAATGTTTTCTCCCATAATTATTGAGTATTCACAACCCTTGTTTTCTGAAATGAACAATGAGATCTTCGAGCAACATCTCCTTGCGTTTGTGTTTCAAGTAATTTTTGATGTCCTTCTACTAAGGAGTCAACTTCTCAATCCTTGCTACCTTCAATGAAAATTATATTAGTAATAGTAATATAATTAATACTTTTAACAAAAGTAATAAAACTTATACGTTTATCAAGGAGATCATGAATAATCACTTGCAATTCCTGGACTTGGGTAATAACAGACTTGCTATCTAACATTTTGTAGTCCAAAAATTTTGTGCCAACAAATTTCTTCAACCCGACATCCTCAATTTTGTATTTCTTTTCAATCATGATGGTAGGCTATAATCGCGTGTTTTAGTCGATTATTACATTCTAATTTACTGCACTTTAGTTGAGTTTGAGCTTTAACTGCTAGTGTTTTGCACTAATGGTGTGTTTTATGCCTTGTAGGAGTGATTTCGAGCTATGTAGATGTTATGGATTGAATTCAAGTGATTTGGAGCTTTAAATTCTGAGTAAAAGTCCGAGGAATTAAGTCGGAATCGTGTTCAGGGATCAACAAATGATAGTGCAACAAAACAAATAATCGAGCAGGCATATTGCGCACTGTCTAGTAAAAGACACATAACATTTCGCTTAGAACTCTATTGGGCTCCACAATATATTGTTGGAAATCTAATTCAAAGGCTACAACTTTCATGTTTTACATTTTTTTAAATTCCCAACTAAATAGGGTGAAAAAGTGCACGGCCACGCACTGACCGCACATATGGGGCAGAAAGTTTGAGAAGTGCGTGTCCAAGTGCGCGGGCACCCTTCCAGGTGCGCGACCGCACACGTCGTGTCAGGGAAAAATTGTCTTTTTTTGCGTAAGAGAAGGTGTAATTGTTTGGGCCCGAACCTACTTGGTATATATACATGGAAAAATGGTATTTTTAGGACTTTTGACACATCTAAGACCTAAGGAGGCTAGAGAGAAGGTGGAGAAGCCAAAGCACAAGGAATTCATCATTCAATCCTCACTCAAGACAAGAATTTGGATCGCTTATTGCTTTTATTTATATTTGTGATGAATTACTTCATATCTATGGAGTAGTTCTCTATAGGGATTGATGGATTTGGTGTTTTGATGATTGTTTGTGGATATTAACTCTAGTTTTTATGTATTGAATTGTTTTGTGTGTTTTAATTATTGCATCTATATTCACATGTTCATGTAATAGAGAGAGGTGTAACTTGTGATGTTTTTGCATCATCTTGTTGGTTGAATTCATTTATTCCTCTTAGTAATCGAAAGAGGCTAGTTGAATTATTCTTTAGACCTAGTTAGGAGGATAATCGAAAGAGGTTCTCCTAAAGACCAATCCACTACGAATTCGTGCATATCTTCACCGAGCGTAAATTGGTTCATATTGTGAGGTTGAGACTTAATCGAGAGAGAATTTTCTACTAAACGTTTGAACTAATAATTGAGTGAATTCGAGAGACTCACTTGAACATTAGAAGTGAATTAACTAGAGTTAAATCCGAGACACTTATCATGCACCTATCCAATCAAACCCTATTTTGCGCCCACTAATATCTTCTTTTCTTACTTTTGTTCATTTGTCATTCGTCAATTAGATCTAGAGTCTTAGTTAATTTTAGTTCTTAATCATATATATATATATATATATATATATATATATATATATATATATATATATATATATATATATATATATATATATATATATATATATATATATATATATATATATATCTCAATTGTTGATCATCTTGGATAGTAATCGAGCTATAAACTACGAAAATATTGTTTAACTCCAACCGTTGTGGATACGATATTTTTTATACTATAATCGACTAGAAGCCTAAGTTTATACGCCGGTTTTGCGCTCGTCAAATTTTGGCACCATTGCTAGGGATTGACAATCAGTAGTATTTGAAATAGTTTGTAGTGCTAATTAGGAATTTTTCTTTTTATTTTATTTTCTCTTTTTACGCTTGGTGTTCTTTGACTGTGCGCAGGCTACCGGTTAGATTGGTGCATAAATCGATCTTCTGGTAAGGAATTACCACCATACGAACCAGAAATCGAGAAACATCTACGACAATTGAGGAAGGAAATAAATCTTCCCGATAATACAAAAATGGTTGGGCAATCCTCAACCAAATAAAAGATGGCGGGAGATGATGAGATAATGTTGATTTGGCTGCGAGAGAGGCATCCCAACTCAGAGAGAAAGCTGCAAGAGATGCTGAAGAAGCAACATTAAGAGATGAACAAATTTCTTATGAGGAGGAGAGGGTTAGAACAATAGCTCTTAATCAGCCCTTGGGTGCAGACCAGTTCGAAAACGTAGCTCCGACCAAGGGAGACCACTTGGTGATTATGCTAGAATGGTCTACAACCAAAGTTTATCAAGTGTGAAACCACCTCCAGTTGCAGCCAATAAGTCGAGCCAAAGCAAGGGTTGCTTCAAACCCTCCAAAACAATTGTGTCTTCAGAGGAAAGATGAACGAAGATCCAAACAATCATCTAATGGACTTCGAGGAGATCATGGACACCTTTCAATACAATGGTGTGTCACAAGATGCAGTGTACTTAAGGGCATTACCCTTCACTCTGAAAGATGATGCAAAGCATTGGATTCAAAGCTTGCCCTAGGGATCAATTAGGACATGGGAGGATATGACCTCAAAGTTTCTTGCCAAATATTTCTCCTCAGCTAAAACGGGAAAGTTTGGAAGAGAAATCCATGACTTCTTCCAGAATGAGACTGAGACTATGTTTGAAGCATGAGAGAGATTTAAAGAGATTATGTGAAAGTGTCAACATAGCGGAATTGAACTCTGGATGCAACTCTAAGACTTTTGGGATGGTTTGGCACCAACCTTACGCAAAACATTAAGCAATGCAACTGGAGGTCCGTTAATGAAGAAAACTCCATAGGAGATAGTCACTATTCCAGAT
This sequence comes from Nicotiana paniculata, assembly GCA_005239505.1. Taxonomy (NCBI): domain Eukaryota; kingdom Viridiplantae; phylum Streptophyta; class Magnoliopsida; order Solanales; family Solanaceae; genus Nicotiana; species Nicotiana paniculata. Next base: position 25,760 of record ML324617.1, on the reverse strand, counting down.
GAGTTATCTGAAGATGCAAATCAGTGGCCCTCGGAGATTACTGAAAGAAGAAGATCAAATGGTGTTCACCAGATTGATTCTAACACATTTGTGTAGGTACATCTTGATGCCATGACAAATGAAATAAGGAAGCTGACCTTAGCTTCAATACATAATGAGAGCCTCATGCAACATGTGACATATGTGGAAGATGACACCCTACTCATGAGTGTCAAGCTTCAATGGAGGAAGTTAATGTTGTGGGTAATTATAATTTCAATGTAATAGGTTAGAAGCACCCCTATTTTTCATGGAGTTCACCTGGGGTGTAGTAAATTCATGACAACAAAATAACTCCAGATTTCAATGAGCTCACGATTTTGTGAATCAACAGAGGCCACAGTTTCAGCCTCAACAGCCAACTCAGTCTGGGTTAGAAGATCTAATGAAATCCTTCATTATCAAGACTGATGAAAGATTACATTCTCACGGTGCAAATATCAAGGAACTTGGGACAAGTTTGCGTAACTTGGAGAGACAAGTAGGAAAAATTGCAAATATATTATCTGAGAGAATCCCAGGTACTCTGCTAGATGATACTGAAAAGAATCCCAAATAAATACCTTGAGAAGTGGACAAGTGCTGAAAGATCCCACTCCAATTCATAGAGAATCTGTGTGCCTGAAAAAGAAAGTGAGAAGGAGCTGAAAATTGAAGATTATGATAAAAAGATTGAGAAGAAGAAAGGAAAGAAGGGAGCTGATAAAAAGAAGAAGGAGGAAACTTCAAGAAGGTAAGAATCCGAAGATGTGAGTGAGCACATTTCTGCTCTACCTTTTCCCCAAAATCTCTATAGAGAAAAGCTGGACAAGCAGGTTGGGAGGTTCCGAGATATGCTGAGATAGGTTAATGTAAATCTGCCATTCACGGAAGTTTTATCACAAATGCCAGCTTATGCTAAGTTCTTGAAGGAGATCCTTACAAAAAGATGAAGATAGAAGAGACCTCAGTGGTCAAACTTACAGAGCATTGCAGCGCGATCTTACAAAATAAACTCCCACAAAAGTGTAGAGATCCAGGGAGTTTTAATATACCTTGCTGTTTAGGCACTCTAAATTTTGATAAGTATTTATGTGATTTTGGTGCTTCAATTTATCTAATTCCATTGTCTATTTACAGGAAACTGGAGAAAGAGATTGGAGAGATAAAGTCGGTGCCCATATCCTTGCAACTGGCTGACCAAACAACTATAAGACCTGAGGGGATAGTAGAAGATGTTTTGGTACGGGTAGATAAGTTCGTATTTCCTGTAGATTTCATAGTGGTGAATATGGAGGAGAACAAGAAGGTACCCCTCATCCTAGGAAGACCATTTTTAGCAACGGGTATAGCTATACTGGATATATATGATAGAAAATACATGCTTAGAGTGGGTGAAGAGACGATGATGTTTGAGATGAATGTAGCAACTGGAGTAAAAAAAGGAGAAGCCAGCTGCAAGTGTTGAGTGGAAGGTGAAGAGTTCAAAAGAGGAGGCTCCATTGATTGAGAAAGATAAGTGTGGGGTGTACCCCAAGAAGGATGAGAAGAAGTTGTCTTCATGGATGCGTGCACTAGTTCAGGCACGTGGAATGGATCCCGACTGCGATTCAGACCCCGAATAGAGATTTAGGGAAGTTTCCTCTACCTTATGCTTTTTAATTATGTGTCATGGGGACATACCACAACTTAAAGTGTGGGGTAGGGGATAATTGTATGTTGTATGTATATTAGTCTTAGTTTTTGCTTTAGTTAGCTTGATTGTTTTTGCTTTTCTTAGTTTGAGTAGTAGAATTGAAAAAAATGTATAAAATTTTTAAAATTCTCAATTTTCCCGATGACAGATATCATTCGACAGGTTTTTTTTAGGGTTTAAGTCAAAAGAAAAAAGATATTCTTTTGTAGGTAGTGTAATAACTTCCCCTTGTTTTTTCTTTTGTAACGACCCGGTCGGTCATTTCGTGAGATTAGCCCTGTTTCTCCAATTATTGCTTTATCATATATTTCTTAGCATGTTCATGTTATGTTGGATCAGTCGATTTGGGTTCAGAGTGGTCGTGGTGAGAACAGAGGCACTTAGCCTCTTAAATTAGCTTAATAGTTGAAAAAGCCAACTGGGAGTTGACTTATTAGTAAAAGACCTTGGAATGCGGATTTTATGGCACGGATAGCTTCGTTAGGTGATTTGGTACTTAGGAGTGTGTTCGGAATGAAGCTTTGATGTCTGGTGTAGAATTAGGCTTGAATTGGCGAAAGTTAGTTTTTGGCGATTTCCGGTCGGTAGTGGAAAATAGGCTATAGGAGTCGGAATAGAATTCCGACAGTTGGAGTAGGTTTGTAATGTCATTTTGGATATGTGCGCAAAATTTCAGGTCAACCGGATGTGTTTTGGTTGATTTCGGCATCATTGGAAAAATTTAGAAGTTTCAAAGTTCATAGGCTTGAATTTGATGTTTTCGTGTTGTTTTTGATGTTTTGAAGGCTCGGCTAAGTTTGAATAAGGTTATGGGTTGTGGTGTCATGTTTGGTTCAGGTCTCGAGGGCCTCGTGTGTGTGTTGATAGGTTAACAGATCAAGTTTGGATGTTGGAAGTTGCAAATTCTGCTGGTGTTCTGTTCCGGTGTCCTTCTATGCGATCGCGTGGATAAGAATGTGATCGCATAGGCTTGTTGGGGGAAGCATGGGTTTTTATGCAGTGTGATCGTGTGGGTGGAGACTGCGATCGCGTGGAGTGGGTACTGTGTGCAGTGCAATCACGTGGGTAAGGTCCGCGATCGCATAGGGTGTTCTGAGGCGCGTGAGGGGTTGGGTGTTTGAGCTATGCGAACGCTTGTGTTTGTACGCGGACGCATTGAGTGGGCTGGTCTGTGCATCGCGAACGCATCACGGAGAATGCATTTACACTGAGGAAAATAAAGGGCTGGGCAGAATGTTTTAAAGGCCATTTGTGCGAGAATAGTTCATTTTCCTCCATTATTGAACGAGTTGGGAGCTCTTTTGAGAGGGTTTGAAGAAGAAATTAAAGGGCATCAATTTGAGGTAAGGTTTTCAACTTCATAACTCGTTTATATGTCATTTTATAAGTAATTAAACCGGAAAATTGTTGGAATTCTACCCAAATTTTGGGAAGAAGGTGCATGGAAATTGGGATTTTCTTTTGAGGATTTGAGTGGGCAATTGTGGTCTGATTTTTGTGTTCTTGGTATGTAAAGAATCGTGGGAGGACGAGGATTCTAGTGATGTAAATTTTATCGAATTATAAGATGTGGTCCTGGGGCTCGGGTTTGGCCGAATTTCGAGATTTTTTTATAAATTGATAGTTTTCGATTGGGTTGTGTTCCTTTAGCATATATTGATGATGTTAAACTGGTTTTGGTTAGATTTGGAGCAATCGGAAGCCAATTTAAGGGGTAAGAGCATCGCGGACTAGTATTGTTTCCTGGTAGAGGTAAATAATGGTTATAAATCTTGTCCTGAGGGTATAAAACCCCGGACTCCATATTTCTCACTATTTTTAGAATGGCGCACATGTCGGATGACGAGTATGTGGCGCGCACTAATTTTTGGATTGGACTTGGTCCTCTCCGCGACAACTATTGAGTTGCGTATTTTACTCTAAATCATACGTTAAATTGTGTTCTAAAGATTATTGCTATATTTGGGCTATAAGCCATGTTTGGGGCCTCGTGCCGACTTGTTTTAGACCCCTTTGGGGGCTTTTTACTGCTATTTCCTCACTATTGATACATGATTTACACTCAGTCATGTTGTGATTACTGTTTTAGAAACTCAGTCTTGCTTAAATTATCTTAAGATATAAAATGATGTTTTGGGTCGAGTACCCCGTTTTACTGATATGCCCGAGGGGATTTTAAGAGGTTCTGACTGAGTGAGGCTGAGGGCCTGATTGTGAGGATATGATACGCCACGAGGTGTCTTGATATTAGCACTTGGGCTGAAGGAGCCCCTCCGGAATCTATGCACACCACCAGTGAGCGCAGGTACGTACTGAGTGCTGAGTGTTGAGTGCCGAGTGCCGAGTGATGAGTGACTGGGAGGCATGAGTGACAGTGAGGTTGCCCGAGGAGCTTATACTGAGTGGCTGTGAGGTGCTGAGTGATGTTCTTCCCGAGGGGCGATTTATGATTCATGTTTTTTCCCGAGGGGCTACCTATATTTACTTTATTTTTACACTAAATCTTTCGGTTATTTTTATCTCCTAAATTGTTGAAGAGCACATTTTTCAAAACATTTTTCTGAAGTTTGTTTTAAGGCATGATGATTTCATATATCTATGTATATACTGTTGAAAAGAAAGGTTGTGCATATTGTGGATTGATGATATTGATTTTTATGTGTTTCTTGCCCCTTAGACTTGATTTATTTTCATTACTACTGAGTTGGCGTACTCACATTACTCCCTGCACCCCTGTGTGCAGATTCAGGTGCAGATACCGAGCGTTAGCCATCTATTCTGTGCGGAGACGGAGTTCGGGATATAGAGGTAGCTGTCAGTGTCCGCAGCATCTCTGTTTTCCTTTCTTTTGTTGTATCTAGCTATTCGTTCGGAGGTTTTGTATTATAATAGTATACCTTTTGGCATATTTTTCTTAGATGCTCACGACATGTTGACTCCGGGTTTTGGGGTTGGTTGGACTGTTTAACTGTTTATTTTGCCTAATGAATTTAGTAATTTTATATACTTTGTGAAATGCTTGGAAATGAGTTGGGATTTTTGGAAAGAAACTGTAATTGTGTGAATTGGCTAGCCTAGTTCCACGATAGGCGCCATCATGGCCGGTTTAGGATTTGGGGTCATGATAAGTTGGTATCAGAGCCTAGGATACATAGGATTCAACGGTCATGAGCAGGTTTAGTAGAGTCTTGCGGATCGGTACGGAGACGTCTGTACTTATCTTCGAGAGGCTGCGGAACCCTTAGGAACAATCTAATTTTCTTGAATTCTGTCGTGCCATTTTGTTGATTCTGGAAATCTAAAATTCTGTTGTTTCCTTCTCTCACAGATGGTGAGGACTCGCGCTACCGGTCAGGATGATCAGCCACCACCTAGACCACCGGGAGGTCGAGGCCGCGGTCGAGTCCGTGGTAGAGGTAGGAGCCAGCCTGTGCAGCAGCCAGGGCAGTGCCAATTGATCCCCCTACTATTCAGGGTCAGATTCCTGCCACAGATACTCCAGTGAGGCAGGCTCAGGCACCGGCAATGCCTATTGTCATTCCAGGTCTGCAGGAGACCTTGGCCCAGATCTTGACGGTAGGTACCACCCTCGCTCAAGCAGTTGCCGCCACTTCTTAGGCCGGGGGAGGCAGTCATACTCCAGTTGCCCGGACGACGGAGCAGGGTACTCAGGGCCATAAGATACCGGGGGCGGTTCCAGCCCAACCAGTTGCTCTAGCTCGGGACTTAGTGGTTCCAGCTATGCCAGATGACGAGCAGCGTAGACTATAGAGATTTAGCAGATTACAGCCTCCGACATTCAGTGGTGCTGAGGGAAAGGATACCCAGGGTTTTCTGGATAAGTGTCAGAGGATGCTGTGTACTGCTGGAATTTTGGAGACCAATGGGGTCTTATTTGCCACATTTTAGTTTTCTGGTGCTGCTTTTACTTGGTAGGAGTCTTTTGAGAGGCGTAGGCCTGTTGGTTCAGCACCCCTCACCTGGCAACAGTTCTCCACTATCTTCTTGGAGAAGTATGTACCTCAGTCTCATAGGGAGGAGCAGTGCAGGATTTTTGAGCAGCTGCGTCAGGGAGAGCTATCAGTGATGCAGTATGAGATGCAGTTCTTGGAGTTGGCTCGGCATGCGACCGAGTTGGTCCCTACTGATAGGGAGAGGGTTAGGACGTTCGTGGATGGCCTCACTTATCAGCTCCGCCTATTTATGACTCAGGCGAGAGTATCAGATTCTACATTCGAGTAGGTTGTTGATATTGCTCGAGATATTGAGTCGGTTCGCCGCCAGGAGTGGGAGGAGTGGGAGGAGAGGGAGGCCAAGAGGCCTCGGGGATCGGGAATTTCTAGTGGTACTCTCTACAGGGGGCAGTTTCAGCATGGTAGAGGTCGTTCATTTAGGCCTCCTCAGTCAGTCTGCCCAGCTTATAGTGGTGCATCTTCGGGGAATGGTCCCCGTGATTCTCAGCCAGGCCGTACTTCATTCAGTCCTCCCAGCTCAAACTGCAGCTCGGGCACCACCAGTTCAGAGTTCTTCTGTGCATGAGTCTTCTAGTGGTCGTTCTGGTGCTAGGGGTTTCTATCAGTCCCCGCCTCCAGCTCTAGGGAGCTATTTTGAGTGTAGAGAGTTTGGGCACATGTGGAAGCAGTGTCCCTGTCGTCCCGGTGGTTCTTCTCAATAGAAGGGCCAGCCCTCGACTTCAGCTCCAGTTACTTCACTACCCACCCAGGCAACCAAGGGTGGTAGTCAGTCAGCTAGAGGCCGCCGTAGAGGGGGAGGTCGATCATATGGAGGTCAGGCTTGTATGTATGCATTTCCAGCCAGGCCAGATGCTATGGCCTCCGATGCAGTGATCACAGGTATTGTCTCAGTCTGTTGCCGAGATGCTTTGGCTTTATTTGACCCTGGTTCTACATATTCCTATGTTTCTTCATATTTTGCTTACTTTTCTGGATATGCCCCGTGAGTCTTTAGTTACCTCTGTTCATGTGTCGACTCCGGTGGGCGATACTGTTATTGTGGACCGTGGGTATCGGTCGTGTGTGATATCTATTGGGGATCTAGAGACCCGAGTGGACCTACTGTTACTCAACATGGTCGATTTTGATGTGATATTGGGCATGGATTGGTTATCTCCGTGTCATGCTGTTCTTGATTGTCACGCTAAGACCGTGACCTTAGCTATGCCAAGATGTCCGAGGGTTGAGTGGAGAGGTTCTTCTGAGTATATGCCTAGCAGGGTAATTTCCTATTTGAAGGCTCAGCGTATGGTTGAGAAGGGGTATTTATCTTATCTGGCTTTTGTGAGGGATGTCACTGGTGAGACTCCCGCTATTGATTTGGTTCCTGTGGTCCGTGACTTTCCGGATGTGTTTCCTGCAGACCTACCAGGCATGCCGCCTGATAGGGACATTGATTTTGGTATTAACCTAGTGCCAGGCACCCAGCCTATTTCTATTCCACCTTATCGTATGGCACCAGCGGAGCTAAAGGAATTAAAAGAGCAGCTTCAGGAACTCGTAGATAAGGGGTTCATTCGGCCTAGTGTGTCACCTTGGGGTGCACCGGTGTTGTTCGTAAAGAAGAAAGATGGTTCTATGCGTATGCGTATTGATTATCGTCAACTGAATAGAGTTACGGTGAAGAACCGGTATCCCTTGCCTCATATAGATGACTTGTTTGATCAGTTGCAAGGTGCCAGAGTACTTTCTAAGATTGACTTGCGTTCCAGCTATCATTAGTTGAAGTTCGGGGCCAAGACATCCCGAAGACTGCTTTCAAGACTAGATATGGTCATTATGAGTTCCTGGTTATTTCATTTGGACTAACCAATGCCCCAGCAGCCTTTATGCACTTAATGCACAGTGTATTTCGGCCTTATCTTGATTGTTTCGTCATCATATTCATTGACGATATCTTGGTGTATTCCCGATCTCGGGGGGATCATGAGAAGCATTTGAGAGTTGTGCTTCAGACCTTGAGAGAGAAGAGATTCTATGCAAAATTTTCGAAGTGTGAGTTCTGGCTTGATTTAGTAGCATTCTTGGGACACGTGGTGTCCAGTGAGGGTACTCAGGTTGATCCGAAGAAGGTAGAGGCGGTGCAGAGTTGTCCTAGACCATCATCAGCTACTGAGATTCGCAGTTTCCTTGGTTTGGCAGGGTACTGTCGCCGTTTCGTTGAGGGGTTTTCATCTGTTGCAGCACCTATGACCAGACTGACCCAGAAGGGTGCTCAGTTCAGATGGACTAAGGAGTGTGAGGAGAGCTTTCAGAAGCTCAAGTCAGTTTTGACTACAACTCCGGTATTGATTTTGCCTACGGGTTTAGGTTCTTATACAGTTTACTGTGATGCCTTGAGAGTTGGCCTTGGAGCGGTTTTGATGCAGGACGGTAGAGTGATTGCTTACGCGTCCAGACAGTTGAAGGTGCACGAGAAGAATTACCCAGTGCACGATCTTGAGCTAGCAGCTATTGTTCACGCCTTGAAGATTTTGCATCATTATTTGTATGGAGTGCATTGTGAGATTTTCACTGATCACCGTAGTTTACAGCATCTGCTTAAGCAGAAGGATCTGAATTTGCATCAGAAGAGGTGGTTGGAGCTTCTCAAGGATTATGATCTCACTATTTCATATCGTCCTGGGAAGGCCAATGTAGTGGCTGATGCCCTGAGTCACAGAGTGGAGAGTTTGGGGAGTCTAGCCTACCTTCTAGTAGAACAGCGGCCTTTAGCACTCGATGTTCAGGCTTTAGCGGTTCATTTGGTGAGATTGGATCTATCAGCGCCTCCGCGGTATTGGCTTGTGTAGCCTCCAGGTCTTCTCTTTATGATCAGATTAGACCACGCCAGTATGATGATCCACATTTGCTTGTTCTTCAGGACAGGGTCCATCGCGGTGATGCCAGGGATGTGGTTATTGGTGATGATGGGGTCATGAGGATGCAGGGCTGGATTTGCATGCCCAATGTAGATGGGCTTCGAGATTTGATTCTGGTTAGGCCCATAGTTCTCGGTATTCCATCCATCCGGTTGCCGCAAAGATGTATCAGGATTTGAGGCAACATTATTGGTGGAGGTGGATGAAGAAAGATATTGTTGAGTTTGTGGCTTGGTGTCTCAACTGTCAGCAGGTCAAGTATGAGCACCAGAGACCAGGTGGATTGCTTTAGAGATTTGATATTCCGGAGTGGAAGTGAGAGCGGATCACCATGGACTTCGTAGTTGGACTCCCACGGGCTTCGAGGAGGTTTGATTCTATATGGGTTATTGTGGATCAGCTGACCAAGTCCCCACACTTCATTCTTGTTGGTACTACTTATTCTTCAAAGCGGTTAGCTGAGATTTATATCAGGGAGATTGTCCGATTGCATGGGGTTCCAGTTTCTATCATTTCTGACAGAGGTACTCAGTTCACATCTCAGTTTTGGAGAGCCGTACAGAGAGGGTTGGGTACTCATGTTGAGTTTAGCACAGCATTTCATCCTCAAACCAACGGGCAGTCGGAGCGTACTATTCAGATTTTGGAGGATGTGTTGCATGTCTGCATCATTGATTTTGGGGGTTCATGGGACTAGTTTCTGCCACTCGTAGAGTTTGCATATAATAACAGTTATCAGTCGAGTACCCAGATGGCTCTGTATGAGGCTTTATATGGTAGGAGGTGCAGATCTCTGGTTGGTTGGTTTGAGCCGGGCGATGCTAGACTGTTCGGTATAGACCTGGTTCAGGATGTGTTGGGTAAGGCGAAGTTGATTCAGGAGCGTCTTCGCACGACGCAATCTAGGCAGAAGAGCTATGCGGACCGGAAGGTCCGGGATGTGTCTTTCATGGTTAGGGATAAGATGTTGCTAAAGGTGTCACCCATGAAGGGTATTATGCGGTTTGGGAAAAGGGGAAAGATGAGTCCCAGGTTCATTGGTCCATTTGAGGTGCTTCAGAGGATTGGGGAGGTGGCTTATAGACTTGCCTTGCCCCCAAGCTTGGCGAGTAGTCCTCCGGTGTTCCATGTTTCGATGCTCTGGAAGTATGTTGGTGACCCGTCTCATGTTTTGGACTTCAACATGGTTCAGCTCGAGGGTGATATGTCATATGAGGTAGAGCCAGTGGCTATTTTGGGTCGACGTTTTGATCCTTTGGAAATACTTGATGAATTTAGTAGATCTGACATCTCAAAAAGCTGAGGTATAATGATATAGCTTCAATGAAGGTTCAGTGGAGAGGGTAGCTGGTGGAGGATGCCACCTGGGATACCGAGCGGGATATGCGGGACAAATATCCTCACTTATTCGAGACTCCAGGTATGTTTCTAGACCCGTTCGAGGAAGAACATTTGTTTAAGAGGGGGAGGATATAACGACCCGGCCGATCGTTTCGTGAGATTAGCCCCGTTTCCCCCATTTCTGCTTTATCATATATTTCTTAGCATGTTCATATTGTGTTGGGTCAGTTGGTTTGGGTTCGTAGTGGTCGTGGTGAGAACAGAGGCACTTAGCCTCTTAAATTAGCTTAATAGTTGAAAAAGTCAACTGGGAGTTGACTTATTGGTAAACAACCTCGGAATGCGGATTTTATGGCTTGGATAGCTTCGTTAGGTTATTTGGGACTTAGGAGTGTGTTAGGAATAAAGTTTGGTTGTCCGGTGTAGAATTAGGTTTGAATTAGCGAAAGTTAGTTTTTGGCGATTTCTGGTCGGCAGTGGAAAATAGGCTATAGGGGTCGGAATGGAATTCAGACAGTTGGAGAAGGTTCGTAATTTCATTTTGGATATGTGTGAAAAATTTCAAGTCAATCGGATGTGTTTTGGTTGGTTTCAGCATCATTGGCGAAATTTAGAAGTTTCAAAGTTCATAGGCTTGAATTTGATGTAATTTTGATGTTTTCGAGTTGTTTTTGGTGTTTCGAAGGCTCGACTAAGTTTAACTAAGGTTATGGGTTGTGTTGGCGTGTTTGATTGAGGTCCCGAGGGCCTCGGGTGTGTTTTGACAGGTTAACGGATCAAGTTTGGATGTTGGAAGTTGCAAATTCTGCTAGTGTTCTGTTCTGGTGTCCTTCTATGCGATCGCGTGGGTAAGAATGCGATCTCATAGGCTTGTTGAGGGCAGCATGATTTTTTATGCAGTGCGATCATGTAGGTGGAGGACGCAATCGCGTAGAGTGGGTCCTGTGTGCAGTGCGATCGTGTGGGTGAGGTCCGCGATCGCATAGGGTGTTCTGAGGCGCGTGAGTGGTTGGGTGTTTGAGCTATTCGAAGGTGTGTGTTTGTACGTGAACGCATTGAGTGGTCTAGTCTGTGCATCGCGAACGCATCGGGGGGAATGCGATCGCACTGAGAAAAATAAATGGCTAGGCAGAATGATTTAAAGGCCATTTGTGCGAGAATAGTTCAATTTACTCCATTATTGAACGAGTTGGGAGCTCTTTTGAGAGGATTTGAAGAGGAAATTGAAGGGAATCACTTGGAGGTAAGGTTTTCAACTTCATAACTCGTTTATATGTCGTTTTATATGTAATTAAACCGGAAAATTGTTGGAATTCTACCCAAATTTGGGGAAGAAGGTGCATGGAAATTGGGATTTTCTTTTGAGGATTTGAGTGGTCAATTGTAGTCCGATTTTAGTTTTCTTGGTATATATAGAATCATGGGAGGATGAGGATTCTAGTGATGTAAATTTTATTGAATTCCGAGAAGTGTTCCAGGGGCTCGGATTTGGCCGAATTTCGAGATTTTTGTATAAGTTGATAGTGTTCCTTTAGCATATATTGATGATGTTAAACTGGTTTTGGCTAGTATTGTGGCTCGATAGAGGTAAATAATGGTTATAAATCTTGTCCTGAGGGTATGAAACCCCGGAATCCATATTTATCACTGTTTTTAGAATGGCGCACGAATGACGAGTATGTGGCGCGCACTGATTTTTGGATTGGACTTGGTCCTCTCCGCGGCAACTATTGAGTTGCGTGTTTTACTCTAAATCATATTTTAAATGGTGTTCTAAGGATTATTGCTATATTTGGGCTATAAGCCATGTTTGGGGCCTCGTGCCGACTTGTTTTAGACCCCTTTGGGGGCTTTTTACTGCTATTTCCTCACTATTGATACATGATTTACACTCAGTCATGTTGTGATTACTGTTTTCGAAACTCAGTCTTGCTTACACTATCTTAAGATACAAAATGATGTTTTGGGTCGAGTACCCCGTTTTACTGATATGCCCGAGGAGCTTTTGAGAGGTTCTGACTGAGTGAGGCCGAGGGCCTGATTGTGAGGATATGATACGCCACGAGGTGGCTTGATATTAGCGCTTGGGTTGAAAGAGCCCCTCCGGAGTCTATACACTCCACCAGTGAGCGCAAGTACCTACTGAGTGCTGAGTGCCGAGTGCCGAGTCATGAGTGACTGGGAGGCATGAGTGACAGTGAGGTTGCCCGAGGAGCTGATACTGAGTGGCTGTGAGGTGTTGAGTGATGTTCTGCCCGAGGGGCGATTTATGATTCATGTTTTTTCCCGAGGGGCTACCTATGATTTACTTCATTTTTACACTAAATCTTTCAGTTACTTTTATTTCTGAAATGTCTTAAGAACACATTTTTCAAAGGATTTTTCTGAAGTTGGTTTTAAGGCATGATGATTTCATATATCTATGTATATACTGTTAAAAAGAAAGGCTGTGCATATTGTGGATTGATGATATTGATTTTTATGTGTTTCTTGCTGCTTAGACTTGATTCATTTTCATTACTACTGAGTTGGTGTACTCACATTACTCCCTGCACCCCTGTGTGCAGATTCAGGTGCAGATACCGAGCGTTAGCCATCTATGCGGAGACGGAGTTCGGGATATAGAGGTAGTTGTTCAGTGTCCGCAACATCTCTGTTTTCCCTTCTTTTGTTGTATCTAGTTATTCGTTCGGAGGTTTTGTATTATAATAGTATAACTTTTGGCATATTTTTCTTAGATGCTCATGACATGTTGACTCCGGGTTTTGGGGGTTGGTTGGACTGTTTAACTGTTTATTTTTCCTAATGAATTCAGTAATTTTATATACTTTATGAAATGCTTGGAAATGAGTTGGGATTTTTGGAAAGAAACTGTAATTGTGTGAATTGGCTAGCCTAGTTCCACGATAGGCGCCATCACGGCCGGTTTAGGATTTGGGGTCGTGACATCTTTATGTCCGGTTCTTTTAGAAGGGTTTTGTTTGAAACAAGTGTAGTTAGTTTTTATTTTTTTTAGGTGTAGGAAACCTTGTGCTATGATTACAATTGAAAGCAATGCCTCTTGACTTTATTATGCCTTGAGAATAGTAAGTGCTTTAGTTGTGACACCTAGGCTCGGTTTTTGACTCTTGGATAAGTGCCTTAATTTTTATGATCTTAACTTTGCTTAACTGCTTTCACTAGAGTGTTTTGATGAGGCCAACCTATAACGACCCGACCGGTCATTTTGAGCATTTGCACTCGCTCGGTAGTTTGCAGGCATGAGTAGCTCCGTATGATGTATTATGACTTATGTGAATCGTCAATTTTGGGTTCTCAGGTTATTCGGATTCGGTTTGGAAGAATGAATTTCAATGTTGAAGCTTTAAGTTTAAATAATTGACCAAGTTTGACTTTTTGTGAATTTAACCCCAGAACGGAGTTTTGATGGTTCCGTTAGGTCCGAATGGTGATTTTGGACTTGGGCGTATGCTTGTATTTGCATTTGGATGTTTCTAGAAGGTTTCGGCACAAGTCGGAAAAAAATTGGAAATTTGAAGGTTTGGAAAGTTCATAAGTTTGGCCGGAAGTTGACTTTAAGGATATCAGATTCGGATTATGGTTCGGGAAATTATAATAGCTTCGTCATGTCATTTGGGACTTGCGTGCAAAATTTGGGCTCATTCCCGGATGATTTGATATGGTTCGGCGCAAATTATTGAAGTTGAAAAGTTCAAGTTCATAGATTTCGATTTGAGGTGTGATTCGTCATTTTGATGTTTTATATGTGTTTTGAGGCCTAGAGTAGGTTCGTGTTATGTTATGGGACTTGTTGGTATGTTTGGATGGGGTCCCGAGGGGCTCAAGCGTGTTTCATATTGATTTCTTGCTATTTTCCTTCAAATTTGCACTTCTGGTTCTGCAGAATTCTGGGCTTCTGGTTTCTTAATTGCAATCGTGTAGGGTTGTTGAATGGCTAGGAAGGATTAAGCATTGCGTTCGCGAGATTAGAGGTGCGTTTGTGGAGGTTGAGGCATTTGTTCAGTGTGATCGCGAGCCTGGTGATGCGTTCGCGTAGTAGCAAGGAAGGCCTGAGGATGTCAGGCATTTGTTCTTCGCAATTGCGAAATGCGGTATGTCGCGTAGCTCCAGGGGTTATTATTCACCACATTCGCGTATGTGGTGATGCGTTCGCGTAAGAGGAACTTCAGCCGGTGAGCATTTGTTCTATTCGAACGCGTGAAATTTTCCGCGTCCGCGAAGGGTAATAGTTGGGAAGATTCTATTAAATCTCATTACATGGGTTTCGACCATTTTTATCTTTTTTGGAGCTAGGGAGCTCGGATTGAGGTAATTCTTGAAGAAACTTTCACCATATGAATTGGGGTAAGTGTTCTCTACTCGGTTTTGGTTATATTTCGAGAATCTATCGTTGATTTTAGCTTTTGGTTGGTGAATTTTAAAGAGAAAATTGAGGGGTTTGGCCTAAAGTTTCATAATATGAATTCTTGAGATTTTAACATCGAGTTGGAGTTAGAATTGAGTGAATATGGTCGGACTCGTAATTGAATGGGTTGTTGGATTTTGTGAGTTTTTTCGAGTTCTGAGGTACGGGTCCGGGTTGGGTTTTTGGGCCGATTTCGGGCTTTCATTCAAGATTTCATATTTTACAATCGGGATGTGTTCCTTTAACATTTTTTGATGTATTTGAATTGTTTTTGGTTAGTTTCGAGACGTTTGGAGGTCGGGACGCGCGGGATGGCATATTTGGAGCATCTCTTGGCTTGCTCGGCATTGTTATTGGCTCGTTCGAGGTAAGTAACTCTTCTAAACTTAGTGCTGAGGGTATGAAACCCCGAAATACATGTTATGTGATTGGTATTGAGGTGACTCACATGCTAGGTGACGAGCGTGTAGGCATGCACCCTAGAAATTGGGACTCCGTTGTTTCCACGGCACTGTATAGTTGCCATATCTTGTTGATATCTGTGTTGTCACCATGTGATAAAGTAACTGAGTTGTCAATCATGCTAAATATCATATATAGGCTTTATGCTGATATTGTTTGGACACATAGTGGTCGTTTCTTGCTGTCATCTCACTGATTTCATTGATATTTCGTACTCAGTCATATTCATGCATTCATATCATATCTTAGTCTCAGTTGGTTTTTATTGATACATCATATCATTGTTATCGGGCTAGTTTCATGACATTGTGAACCCGTGAGTGAGACTAGAGAGATTGATGACTGAGTGAGGCTGAGAGCCTGATTATGAGTGACAGTTATGGGATCGGGTTGCACGCTGCGACATGTTATATTGATTTATTCCTAGATCTGGCTTATGATAGAGCTTGGGATGTAGGAGCCCCTCCGAAGTCTGTACACACCCCCAGTGAGCGCGGTTGATTATATTGAGGTATGGATATTTCCTGGACATGGATCTTGTCCGAAGAATTTATAGACCTGGAGATGGATCTTCTCCATGGGGCCGAATTGGCCTTTCCTCGGTACTGAGTGACTGATGGTCAGTGATGTATATATTCCAGAATGGATCTTCCCTGGGCCGTATGGGCCATATACAGTACCGAGTGGTTGAGCATGATGAGTGAAAAGTGTGAGACAATGATATTGAGTACTCTGAGAGTGTGAGTACATGATTCATCTATGAGATACATGGCACTGGCATGCACACATGACATACATGCATAGAAATGCATTTTTCTTTATGCTGAACGGTATCACGTCATTCATGACTCATTATACACTTTGATATATGGGCATAGAG
Organism: Nicotiana paniculata; assembly: GCA_005239505.1. Taxonomy (NCBI): domain Eukaryota; kingdom Viridiplantae; phylum Streptophyta; class Magnoliopsida; order Solanales; family Solanaceae; genus Nicotiana; species Nicotiana paniculata. The sequence continues at coordinate 10,063 of ML324617.1, read as the reverse complement.
AGGTATTTAATACTTGTTATCTGGAAAGAAAATGAAATATGTTACTTATTGTGGAAAGGATATTTGGAAAAATTACAGTTTTCAAACTTACTCATAATTTTGGCATTTTCAATAAAAGATTTGGGTTTTCACTGAGATACATGAAAAGCATGACTATTTTTCTGAAATTGTGAACGAACTGAGCCTTTTACTTCTAAGATACCTCTTATATACTTGTATTATGTTGTTTTGAACTATTGTGTGATCTTGGAATTGAACCCGACCTAGTATTAGCTCGTCACTGCTTTCAACTTAAGGTTAGGTTTGTTAGTTATTGAGTATATGGGGTCGATTGTACTCATACTACACTTCTGCACCATGCGTGCAGATGTTGGCTGATGATGTTGCTTCGTTCGGTGGTAGCTAGATTGAAGATGTACCTACGTTACGGTTGAAGCTACCCCTTGTTCGTGGTAGCTTTAGATCTATAAAACTCGGTTTAAGTACTTTTCAAACAAACTATGTATTTATTTCATTTCTGCTTTGTAAACTCTATTCTTAGAAGCTCGTGATTTGTACTACCAGTCCTTGGGAAATGTATAAAATTCAGTAAATTACTTTCATTTAATTGTCTTGTTAATATTATAAGAATTGGATAACTATTAGTTGGCTTACCTAGTGGGTTGGGTTATTATTCTGTGCATTGCATTTGATATCTAGAACTTGCCCAGTGTGTTTGCAAAGCGAAATAGTAGTTTTATTCAGTCTTGGAAGTGATATAAGCATTTCTTTGTTGAGCCAATTATACACTTTTACCCACCTAATTGTTATGTATCTTAGTTTACCCCTTGAGCCTGTAATCTTGTTTCTTTCGTAACCACATTACAAGCCTTACCCATTTTGAATTGACCATCTATTTGGGCCTTGTACTTCTCATGAGCACTTAAAATTGTTATGAACTTTGTAAAACTTGAGGTATGGGTGGTCGGTTTGGCTTTTGAGTTGAACTAATGAAATAAGGAGAAATGTGTACTTTTTTGAAAAAAGTAAGATCCACTTGAATAGAACAAGAAAAAAAAATAGTTGTATTGTTGTGAACGAGATTCATTGATAAGTGGTAATTCTTGATGTAATGGAGCTTAAATAATTTGTGGAGTTAATGCATGTTGATGTCAAGGTGGAGTATGGTTTGACATAAGTGTGGGATTTTGAATGTTAAAGTGTATGTATTACAGTGCTTAGGGAGGTGTAGTCACTCTTATATCTAAATGTATCTTACCCGTCCCACAATCTACATTACAATCAGTTAAAGTCCTACTTGATCCTTAACTGAATGAGCTCAATTAGTAGAGAAGTACACTATGGGAAAGCCTATGGTCCATCTTTCGTGGCACATAAATGTCATTTCTAATAGTGAGTGAATTCTTTCTATCTTGAGTTCCTAATTGTTCTTGAATTTTATTGTTTGTGGAACTACTCTCTTTTGTTGTGTGAGGGCACTTGATTCATGAAGGAAAGGTAATTCTTGATCTCTATGTTAGAGTAAGAGAGTAAGTTATGAATAATGAGTGGTGTTTGTGAGTCAAATCTTGAGGTGAAGATGTTACACTATTGTGCTTAGTCTATTTTAAATATTCTTGGTGTAATGAGTTAGGAGAGTTGCTTAGTAAGGTTCTGTCTATATAAAGTGTGGTTTGATTGCTAGAGGACGAGTAATGGTTCAAGTGTGGGGTGTTGATGGTAGGCTATAATCTCATGTTTTAGTCGATTATTACATTCAAATTTACTGCACTTTAGTTGAGTTTGAGCTTTAATCGCTTATGTTTTGCACTAATTGTGTATTTTATGCCTTGTAGGAGTGATTATGAGCTATGTAGATGTTATGGAATGAATTCAAGTGCTTTGGAGATTTGAAGTCTGAGTAAAATCCCAAGGAATTAAGTTAGGATCGTGTTCGAGGATCAACGGATGATAGTGCAACGAAACGAAGAATCGAGCAGGCATATTGCGCATTGTCTAGTAAAATACACATAACTTTCCGCTAAGAAATCTATTTGGGCTCCAAAACATACTGTTGAAAAGATAATTCAAAGATATATAACTTATATGTTTCATGGTTTTTCAAATTCCCAACAAAATAGGGTGAAAAGTGCACGGCCGCGCACTGACCGCACATATAGGGCAGAAAGTGTGAAAAGTGCACGACCAAGTGCGTGGCTGCACACGTCTTGTCCTGGAAAAAGTGTCTTTTTTCGCGTAGGAGAAGGTGTAATTATTTGGGCCCGACCCTACTTGGTATATATACATGGGAAAATGGTATTTTGAGGACTTTTGACACATCTAAGACCTAAGGAGGCTAGAGAGAAGGCGGAAAAGCCAAAGCACAAGGAATTCATCATTCAATACTCACTCAAGACAAGAGTTTGGATCATTTAATGATTTTCTTTATATTTGTGATGAATTACTCCATATGTATGGAGTAGTTCTCTTTAGGGATTGATAGATTTGGTGTTTTGATGATTGTTGTGCATATTAAGTCTAGTTTTTATGTATTGAATTGTTTTGGGTGTTTTAATTATTGCATGTATATTCACATGTTCATGTAATCGAGAGAGGCATAACTTGTGATGTTTTTGCATCATCTTGTTGGTGGAATTCATTTATTCCTCTTAGTAATCGAAAGAGGCTATTTGAATTATTGTGTAGACCTAGTTAGAAGGATAATGGAAAGAGGTTTTCCTAAGACCAATCCACTATGAATTGATGCATATCTTTACCGAGCATAAATTGGTTCATATTGTGAGATTGAGACTTAATCGAGAGAGGAGTTTCTATTAAACGTTTGAACTAATAATTGAGTGAATTCGAGAGACTCACTTGAACATTAGAAGTGAATTAACTAGAGTTAAATCCCTGATACCTAGCTTGCACCTATCCAATCAACCCCTATTTTCTCCCACTGATAACTCCTTTTCTTACTTTTGTTCAATTTTCATTAGTCAATTAGATCTATAGGCTTGGTTAATTTTAGTTCTTAATCATATATATCTCAATTGTTTATCATCCTGGATAGTAATCGAGCTATAAACTACAAAAATACTGTTTAACTCCAATCCCTGTGGATACGATATTTTCTATACTATATTCGACTAGCGAGCCTAAGTTTATAAGCCGGTTTTTCCCTCATCAGATTTTGAAGCGCAACCAACAATTCTTTTGACGTCTCCATATTACTATATACGTTATAAAGATCATCCTCCAGTCCGCTAAGAATATAATTCTTGCACAAACAATCAGAATGTTTCCATGCCTCAGTCACGAGAAAGCGTTCATTTTCTGGAGTTTCGTCAGGCAGAACAGAAACATCTTCCATAATAACTTCTGTAGATGTAAAGTCGTCAAGCAGGAACATCTTCAGGTGCCACCGTTTGAAATCAATCCCAAAAAAAATTTCGGCCTTTTCTTCCAGTGTTGTTCGACTTGACGATGCATTGGCAGACACCATAGGAACATGCTGATTTCCGTTCTCATTCATCATTTCTGTAAAAAGAATGACACAAACAAATATTTAATATCCATAGAAGTTTTTATATCTTCAAATCGAATAAAACTGGAGTAGAAAATCATGTACATTTTAATCTCCAATGGAGTAGACAATCACTAGGATTTTTATCTCCAAATAAAAGATAATAAACCAAAACACAATATACGTTAAAGTAGACAATTAGAGTAGAAAACTACGAAGGTTTTAATCTCCAAAATGTGAGTAGAAAACCAAATAGGTTTTAGTCTCCAGAATAGTACAAAAAATACAAATATAGAATATAATTTAAGTTCCTTAAGCTTGTTAATATACTATATTTAAAAAGTAATTCTGGAAATAAAATAAAGTAAAAACAAAAATGTAGAAGAAACAAAATTTAAGTTGAGCCCACTGAATTCACAGTGTTTCCTTAAGGAACTTAATCTCTTCCTAATACCCGAGGTTGTGGATTATTTCCTCCCAGGATAGAGCGGATTACACACTGGTTTAGCGGTACTTCAAACCCAAGTGTTTCAACGAACACAATGATCGGTAATGAATCACACTTACTATTGCTTTCTTTGTAGCTAAAACAATGCAGAAGAAAGAATGAGATTTCAGAATTTCGTAAGAAAACTCTGAGGGAAAGACCTGTTATTTATAGCCAATAGGTTAGGTTTAACTGAAGAGGTGCAACTCTTCAAGATGACGACTATTACGTAAATAGCTATTTATTCAAAATAAAATGAAAAAATAGAATCGGAGGGAAACTTTAAATTAACGTTACAAAAACGGTCGATTTGGATTAATAATTAATATTTAAAAAATAAATTTGGTCCAAAAAAATAATCAATCAATCGGATCATTTAACCAATTACGAATCTGAAGCCGAGTGAGCGAGCGAGTGAGACAGCGGCGGCGCGTGGCTTGCCTTCTTCTATATATATATATATATATATAAACATACATACATACATACATACACCCAACAAATGAGCTTTCTATAATGACCCAACCGGTCGTTTTGAGCTCTAGCACGTCAATCGGTAGGTTCAGGCCTGCGTAGCTTCACTTAATGTTTTATGACTTGTACGCGTAGATGGAATCAAATTTCGGGAGGTTCAGAGTTGATTCACATGGAAAATTCTAATTTTGTAAGCTTTAAGTTGTGAGAATTGACTAAGGTTTACCTTTTATGTAAACGACCTCAGAATCGGGATTTGAAGGTTCCAATAGGTTCGAATGATGATTTCGGATTTGAGCGTGTGTTCGAGTTGAGTATCGGGTGGTCCGGGAGCATTTCGCCGCTCATTATGGAAAGTTTGCATTTTGAAGGTTTTAGAATTTCATAAGTTTGGTTAGGAGAATTTCACTAATTTTCGCGATTCGGGCACGTAGGCCCGAGGGTTGACTTTATTGACTTTTCAAGAAGAGTTTGGAATCGTTATAAATTGATATATTATGAGTATTAGATTATATTTTTATTGGTTTGCATATTGTTTGACTAGTTTTGGAGCGACGAGCATCGATTTGAGGTGTTAGAGTGGCGTTGGAGCCGTTTATGGAACTTCGGAACGAGGTAAGTCTCCTGTCTAACCTTGTGAGGGGGAAACTAGTTCCTAGGTGATGGAACTGTTATGTGCTACTAGTTGTGGGTGCTATGTACATACGAGGTAACGAGAGTCCGTACGTGGCTAAAGCATGTTTATGGTCGGGTAGACTTAGGACTTTACCATGTAATATTTAAATTATTTGAACTCATTCTGCTAGCTTAATCAATTGAAATTAATTGAACTTGATTTATAAATTACATACATATTAGGCCGATACTTATCACCTTGAGTTGTTGGCAAGTTATTTGAGAATCGGTAAAGGTTATACTCACTTTGTGTTCATATACTGTATCGTAAGCACGTGACTCGTAATTCGAGAATACCTTTCCTTTCCTTTCTTGTGGAGTGGGCCAAACGCCTCGGCAGGATCATGTACCACACTCTTATGGGAGCGGGTCGTTCGCCTCGGCAGTATAATAACTGCATCTGTGGTTCACGCCATTCAAACCTCGACAGTGCACACATTATGATGGGAATCGGTCCATTCACTGTGATATTTCTATAAAACACTCTTATGGATCGGAATGTTTGCCTCGGCAGCGTCGTGTGCAATATTTGATAAGAAATCGGCATATTCGTGTGTTCTTTTTTCCTGGTTTTAGTTGTAATTACCTATCTGGTGAGGTCCATTTTATATGTACTTCGGTTGAGGAGGTAACTGCCAATTGAGAGCTTGAGTTTACCATTCAGATGAGGATTGAACCTCGTATTTATATTGGTTTATACCATTTATTTACTCTTCCTTATACTTGTTTACTTATTACTATACATGATTTATTGGACCGCTAGTAAGTATTGATGTCGACCCCTCGTCACTACTTCTCAGCGATTAGGCTAGATACTTACTGGGTACGCATTGATTTACTTACTCATACTACACTTCTGCACTTATCGTGCATGTTTATATTTTTGTTTTTCTCTTGGGCGCAGAGCGCAACTATTGCGGGGACTTTACAGTGAGCTGCATTCTATATTACGATCGGTAGCATAAAGAGTCTCTATCAGCATTATTTATATTCTTATGTCTAACTTGTATTCCAGACAGACGTTGTATTTTATTATACTTTCTAGTTAATGCTCATGCACTTGTGACACTGGGTTTTGGGGGTTCTTATTGGATGTTTAGTATGGTAGTTCACGCAATTATTATCATTTCACCCTGGAATTTTTATATTATACTATTTCCTTAATGGTAATTATGATTTCAAGTAATAAAAATGAGTAATTAAGTTGATCAATCATCGTTGGCTTGCCCGACGGTGGCGTTAGGCGCCATCATGTCCTATAGTGGATTTTCGGTCATAACAACTTGGTATCAGAGCTCTAGGTTCAATTGGGTCTCATGAGTCATGAGAAAGTCTAGTAGAGTCTTGAGGATCGGTACAAAGACATTTGTACTTATCTTCGCGAGGCTACGGGCTTGTTAAGAGCACTTCCCTTCTTGATTCCTCATCGTTCCATTTGATTGTGTTGAATATTATGCCTTCATTTCCTTTCTAATCAATAATATGTGACGTGGAGCGCTTGTTATCAATTGGGCATCGAGGAGTTGTAGTGGTACTGCACACGTGGTGCAGGATGTTTCTATTTGCGTAGTCGGACTTGTAATTATTGTCGCCTTGTGGAAGGGTGTTCTGTTGTTTCAGCACAGTATCTGTATTTCCTATGGTTTCGAGTCTATGCAAAAATTATTATGATCTTCATTCTAGGTATAATGGTAGGGTGCTTGTCCATGTGTCGAGGCAGTGAATGACTCGAAAGGAGGATTTTTTATGCATGGTTTAGAGGTTCGACATTTAATTCCAGCGGAGGAAAGGCAATTAGACTATGTATGTTCAGGCTCTAGTTGATGGAGTAACGAGACATGATATTTCCGAGCGTTGCCGAATTCTCATTTGTGATGTGGTGTCTTCGTCCTTTTTGGAACGCATTAAGGCCTATGGGTGTTAGGGCCTCCTTTGATTTTCCCTCGTGGCAGGGTGTTGTAGAACGGTGCCTAAACAACGGTTATTAGATATGGCGTTGTATGTTGGCTTTAGAGTCGAATCAGTGCTTCTAATGTAGATGACTTGAGGGAAATGATCTTTGAGGAGGCTTCAAGTTGGTAGCAATTTATTAATTCAGGTGCTACAGAGAAGGATTTTGGTTTGAGGCAGCATTTGGGCAGCGAAGGATGAGGAAGGACATGGTGGGAGGTGTCTCGCGGTGGTTGAATTGCTAGCAATTCAAGTATGAAAATCAGAGGTTGAGAAGTTTCTTAAAGGATACGGCTTAACCGAAGTGGGAGTTGCAGAGTAGCATATGGATTTTATGGTAGGATAGCCATGTGCCTTGAGAAAAGTTTAGAGCTATTTGGGAATCGTGGTGGACAGTGACTAGGTCCACGGATTCTATTTGGGATGTTGGCTACTGTACAAAGAAGGTTGAATATGATGTAAATGAGTTTGCTTGGAATGAAAAGGGGTGTAAAAGCTTGATTTTCGTTACGGAATACGACGTGACTTCGAGTTTTTCAATGTATTGTCGGATATTCAGTTGATGTCAATGGGGAATGAACAAACTTTTATAGCTGGTGGGCGAGCATGGGCTCAGGAGGGTTTACTGATTTCATGGTAGTTGTACCCAGTGCACCGTTGTTGGAAGATGTCGGTATGGAATTCCACGGGTGGGCTATCTCTTGTGAGCAAGTTCGCGGTTGCGTGGTGTTGATGAAGATTCTATGAAGAATTCTACTTACTATCCAACAGAAGGTCGATTATGCGATTGTGGCCGATAATTCAGAATGTTCATGAAAATTTTAACAAGAGATTACAAGAAATTTGTCACGATCCCAAATCTACTAGTCGTGATGGCACCTAACCTAACCCGCTAGGTAAGACAACTAATAACTATCCATTTCAAATAATATTAACAAGACAATAAAGTAAAGAAATTATCTGAATCTTATACATTTCCCAAGGACTGGTAATACAAATCATGAGCTTCTAAGAATAGAGTTTACAAAACTGAAATGAAATAAATACATAGTTTGTTTAAGAAGTACATAAACCGAGTTTTATAGATCTAAGGTTACCACGAACAAGAGGCAGCTACAACCAGGACACTAGTACATCTTCAATCCAGCTCCCACCGAACACAACAACATCAACAGCCAACATCTGCACGCAAGGTGCAGAAGTGTAGTATGAGTAACACTCCCCATGTACTCAGTAAGTAACAAACCTAACATTAGGTTGAAAGTAGTGATGAGCTAACACAAAGGTCGAGTCCAAATACCAATATTCCACAACAGTTCATAACAACACAGTACAAGTAATAAAAGAGGTATCTTAGAAATAAAATGCTCAACTCATTCACAGTTCAAGAAAATAGTCATGCTTTTCAAGTATCTCAGTAAAAACCCAAATCATTTACCGACAATGCCAAAAGATACTAGTAAGTTTGAAAACGATGATTTTTTCCCAAAAATGCGTTCAACAATAAGTAAGATGTTTCATTTTCAGATAGCATGAGGAAAGTAGGTCTCTATGCCTACATGTCAACATACAGGTAAATCATAAATGTCCCAAAAACTGGGTAGCAGAAGAAAATGCATCTCTATGCATGTATCTCAAGTACGCATGACAAATGCAATTGATGTTTTACACTTTAATACCACACAAGAGAGGGGGTAATTTGTGTGGTGTCCAATTTTTAGCGTTCACAGATTATAGAAGGACCTGGTTCTTCTATGTGTTCCTTATACTACTGTTGCGGAATAATAAGTGCAGAAATTAAAAAAAACAAGGATTTTTACATGGAAAACACCCGGCTGAAAAGGTGAAAAAACCACGACCTACTACCCAGTAGGATTTTCTCCAACCACTTCACTACAACTCTGAGCCAACAATAAAGTTTACAAACACTAGCAAACCTAAGGATTAACTCTAACCCTTATAGCAATCAGCCACAAGTTGTTGCGATTGCTTCAAGTTAACCCTAACTTGAACAACTCGAGTTTACAACCCCTTGAAAACCTAAGGATTAACTCTAACCCTTATAGCAACATGTCACAGGCTGTTGCGACTACGTCAAGTTAACTCTAACTTGAATAATACAACTCAGGTACCTAGTACAATTTTCTTCCAAGAAAACTGAAAGGTACAACACAAAACGACTACTACACTTTGAACTAGAAATAAACGAAGATACATAAAACTCTTTATGGTGTTGGTTCTTCAATCTGGTTCGTGTAGCTTCAGGATTGCACTCTTAAAACTCACATGAGATGCTCACAAAATGCCTTGTTATTTTTCTCTCAATTCTTGCTTAACTTCAGTATGTGTGCATCACCTAAAAAAGAGAAGACAACTGATATATATAGAGGTAGTAAATAAATATTAAGTAGAAGTCTAATGCTTTACTCTTCCTTGGCGGAAGAGTTCTAGTCAACTTCAACTTCTAACTCTACCCTTATCATTGATAGAGTTCTCTTCAAGTAAGGATTCTTGCTCCTTATCAAATATGCAACCTTTTTGTTCAGGGAATATCAGATATAACCACTTATACTTATCCCTTTCACGTGCAAGACTTTTTCTTGATTCTGTCCGTCACCTGTGTACACTGTCCATAGACCTAGTTCATACATGTGTTCCTTTGTCAATCATCAAACCAAACTTACTAGGGCCAAAAAATTCCCCATTTTTGATGATGACAAACTTCGTGCTATTCATAAGCATGAAACCTGTTTCAACTCAGCTCAACATCAACACACTATTAGAACACTTTCTATTTTAAAGACACAAATCAACAAGGACCAGGTTCATTAGGTTATAAATATCACAGTCCAAAGCAAAACAACACCTCATCTTCCCTTTTTGGCATCATCGAAAAGTTGCATAATTAGGTTAAATAACAATATTTTAACAAATATCACTCCTGGACACTGGGGCTATTTCAAATGCAATCA
>ML324615.1:0-43493 GCA_005239505.1 Nicotiana paniculata | reverse complement strand
ATGAAATAAACTTTATCAACTTACGTATTTTCTGAGACCCATGAACAAACGATAGAATAATAAAACATATGGGGAATCAAGAACATAGGAACCTCTAGTATTTCTATGAATATAGTCACTTATGGAAGTTGTGCATTTGCTCGTTTCGTTTGTATCGTATGGATCATGCCAAATAGAAAGAAGGGATAGAATTAACATACCTGAATCGATTCTCTTGACAATTCCTCTAACACACGTCAATTGCGGCAAATCACGTAATGACAGATCGAAGTAGGGAAAAATTCATATGATATTCTTGAGAAAAATTATACCGTACTTCCTTAGAATCGTATATCACACGTTGCTATAATATTAAGTAGTCTTCAGTATGAAATTTTTGAAGCAAATCACATTGCTATTGAAAAATATGATCTCTTGAGAATTTGCTGAAACCTTCTTCATTACTTTGTTGAGATTACGAAGTGAATTTAGAGAAGTATTTAATCTTTGAGTGTGGACCTCACATTTAGATGACTTAGCCAAACTTTTCTCTACATGTTCCACCTATTTATATGACTTAAGAGTCATAAATTTGGGCTGCCACGTTAAGGGATGATCCCCCCCCCCCCCAATCTTATCCACCCAATATTTTAATTAGTTTGTTAATCCCCCACTAATTCGATAATAATCAATTACCCATATAATTAAGAATGATCTCAAATTACTTAAAATACTACTTACTTTTAACACGCTTTATACACCTTTCTACCATGGTCATGTGGTACCTTGTATGGCACTAGTCTATAAATGCCAGGTGTTATAGCTCGGACTGTATTTTATCCCAAATTGACAACCTTCAACGAAGCTCATTTTCTTTGATTCGCTTACTCTCTCACATTCATGAATTTACTTATCACTTGTTTGAAATAGCGTAATACTTATAATCTCAAAATAATCTTGTCCCGAGCTTACGTCGATTATCTTACGACGAAACTTTAACGTGAGAAAATGCGGAATGTAACATCTCATTTCCGAGCGTATATCAATTTACTTATGACATACTTCCACGTGCTAAAGCATGTGGTGTAACATATATGGTATATCCCAGTGATTCTGTCGTGATTGAGGCTTGTGAACGGCCCTAAAACCGACTCCAACTAGGGTTTGGATTCCGATTTTTCTTTTTAATGGTTTTATTACTGATTGCATGTGATCTTTTCCTTCCTTATTTATTTTTATTTGATTATTTTTCATACTTATTCATCCTAATATGTCACTATATAAACCCCTCCCCAATTTGCCCTTAGGACAAACCTAATTTTGACTGCTATTACTCTCACTGTACTCTTCTCTCACTCGTTCACTTCTTCTGAGACACTTAAATATTTTCTGGAATCGCCTTAAGAACTACCCCCTCACTCTCATTTATTCGATTCTATCCTGAAATTAAGCTCATGGCCGGCTGGAAACCAAGGCCATCATATTCTGTTGACCTTCTCCAGCGCAAGCACTGCTCGGGGTCCATTTTGAGGCCCTTGTGAACTCTGAAGCACTGGGGGTTTGGGGTCTTTCGTCACTCATCTGCAATTTCTGCTTTTTCTGAGATTTTCTTTATTTGTTTGTTTGCAACTGGTTAGTGCCCTGTCCTCTAGTAGCTTTACTCCTTTTGTTTGTGTTATGCGTACTAGTGTTGTTTGGATTTCTCTGAGTTAATTATGATTTTATGCTACTGTGTATACAATTCTGCTTATTTTATCACCACTCTGTAGTTTCACTAGCTTCAATCCTGTGCATCTTTTGATGTTAACTCACATGAGGATAGCTAAGTTGATTCATGATGATTTCCTTGGTTTGACCAAAACCTTTTTGAGACTATGTTCTTGCTCAAATTACTCTCTTCATGTTGAATCCTCCTATGTGTGATTTGCTATTTCTTTGCAAGTTCTGCGACAATAATGTCTAAGTTCTTAGCTTAACATGTCAGCCTTAGCGCATGTCCGTTATAAGTATCCAGCTTGATTAATTGCTCACCTTCATGTTTAAGTGTAAACTGGTCTGCTGTTTGTCATGACTTAGATCCTCTTCGGGGATTAATGCATGCCAAAAACTCATTAAACTGTATCTTTTCTAAGACTTTCATGTACAAACTGCTAGTTCTCTAAATTGCCTGTGATTATATGAATTCTATATGCCAATACTGTTACAATTCCTAGGCAAACTTGTTGCTTTGCTTTGATGTGCTCACTGATCATTTCAAGACTCCTAGGGTGAAATCCGAAATATGCCTAGCCTATTCCATCTTTCTTCGTATGATGCTTGCTTGCCTTAAGAATGCTCATCTGTTGAATGTAAAACCTTGTGTGATAGTTGGTATTTACCTGAATTCACATGTTAAGCCTTGCAAATTAGTTGTCCTTATTAGGCTCTTATGTTGAAGTTTCTATATTAAGTCTATATAGTTTTTCCCATGACACTGTTAGATTCCCATGTTTGAACCCCTGTTTAAGGCTCCTTAGGATAGTTCTGGACCAGGCTGATTTCTGAAACTTAGTTTGAAATAATCCTACTGCTCTTAAACTCTGTTTCTGGTGTGATAAATATGAACTTGCCCCATATATGTCTTATATGTTTTCCTAATTTGAGCATGATCTTGCTTAGAATGGTTTGCTAATTACAGTTTAAGACTAGTTATGTTACTTGTGTGTCCGAACTTAGCATCCCTTAGCTTAATTATTAGCATCATTTGGGCCTGGTATGTTGGATCTGCCTTTTTTCTTGAGGTTTTCGAAGTATACTGACTACGCTTGGAGTTTTGGCCTGCTATTTGCATGAAGTCTTGAGCCTATTCGAAGACCCATATGTACTGTTGGGTTATCCTCGATTGTATTTGGGCCTGTAATTATTTAATAGTGATTTGTAATAGCTTGTAAAATTGAATAATGGGAAAATTAGTAAAAAAGGAGTTGAGGTGTTCTAATACTTTATGAAAGGATAGAAAATATGTCTATAGGGTGTATGCGCTCTACTTGTTGTTTAGCATGTTTTATTTCTGTATACTGATAGACATCATGCCTATAAGAGTCATGCATACACTTCACTTAACTTGTTAAACATGTTAGTTCGATATCTGCTACACATGTTCCATGTCTACTATTCAACACTCTTAGATAACATGTCTATAGGGCGCATCAATGCAATATTTTTTACTTTCCTAGATACCATGCCTATAGGACTTCAAATAATCCATCTATCAATTTATTTGATGTACTGCTCATCTAGATATCATGGCTAATACTCTAATCGATCATTCCCGTTGTTTTCTATTACATTGTCGCCTGTTAAGATGCATGCTTATAAAACTAGCATTAGTAATTCAGAACTAAGATTGTTTTCACTAACTTCTTACGCAATAACGATTAGATATCATGTCTATAGAACTCGCAACATTCAATTTGCCTATGTGTTAATCCAGAAATTACCATGCTGCCTATGTATTACTGAAAATCAAAATCACTTAAAAACCATGCCTATAAGATTTATAACGATTTAATCTGTTCGTACGCTAGCCTAAAAATGCAGCATTACCTCTTTGATACTGTAATCACATAGAGATCATGCATATAGGACCAAAGGACTCTTAAGTCTTAAGTTCGAAATGTTCCACTGCTTAAATCTGAAAATATGTCTGTGTGCTTCTTTGTTTATGTGTGGAGGCTAATATGAGCCACTTTTTTGCTATTATGTGCAGTCCTATTATTTTGTATGCGCGATTAGTTTTTATCATTTTGAGCAACCTAAGTAAGTCTAGAACCACCCAAATAGAGGTCCAAAACCTCCTGGATCATAGACATGGGATGGGTCATGCACACATAGGACACAATTTAGAATTGAAGGACGCAGTTTAGAATTGAACTAAAGCGCTCTAGGTAAACAACTTCAAGACAGTAATCGAGTAGCAGAAGATGATAGTCTGTGCTCGCTGAATAATATGAGAAACTCTTATCTAAAAGAAGTTGCGAAGTATTATTATATTGCACGGGTTGATCCTTTAGGTTAAAAAACTTAAGAACCCCCTCCTTTATATACTTTCTACTCACACTTAGTCATTTAATATAGAACATTGTAGTTGTATCCTTGTAGTCATTAAAGATTTGTACCAATTCTCATTTGTGTTATAGTGAAACCCTTTGACTTTTATATTTTTTTGTTTATCTTATCACCTAACGTAATCCACATAGTTTTAAGTTCGATCGAGATCCAAAGTTGTGAACCTCGAAGAGTGCCTAATATATCTGTGTTGTACTCTTCTTCTTCTCTATATATATAGAAGGTCCCCACTATCATAAAGCGAGAAAAAAAAAACAACATCGCTGGCGATTGATTACCACCACCTGTTGGTTTTTTCCCATATAGAATCATGTACTTGATAAAATACTACCACACATCTGATGATAACTACTTCTGCACTTACCTAGCATGTCCCCATGCAACGAACAATTACAGCCCTAGTGTGTCGAGGAAATATTTTACTACTACTTCCATTTTTTTTTACACTTCCCTTAAATCTCTTTTGATTTGCTAAAATAACAAGTAAAAATGAATACTACTTTCTTATATTCAACTAGTAAAAGTGAATGGAAGGGGCATTATTAACTAAAAGAAAAGAAGGACAAAAAATGTTTTGTAGAAAGAATCCAAAGAACAGAAATCGCATGTTTCATACCCAAAGCTCACTTTCTTCAACGACCATATCATCTAGTATGATCATTAAATATTGTATATGATTGCTTTGAAATATTGGCTGTCGTTTAGCATAGATTTTATAGATATATTTTAATTTTAAACATTTACCCTCTTGCGTTATTTATTCATTCGTCTATTTCTTTTCCTATATTCAGAGAGTTAAGGTTTTCCAGTTCTTAAATTCCCTGATCCATTCTTCCATTATATGACACTTTTACTCTTTTGAAAACTGAATATTTTTTTCTTTATTCTAGTTTCTCATAAATTTTAAGTATTCTTAATTATAACACTTCTCATGTACTTCTCAACATTTAAATTTTGTTTATAGACAATGAGAGATCTGAAACCCGAACCATGACTAGAAAGTTGAATGGTATGACTATTGTACTCTGTGTGTACGGGTAAAATCGGTGGCAAAATTTTTCTCGATTCCCCGATGAGGAAACAAAAGGGAGGCACGGCTCGACGCGACTACAAGCGAGGCTGAAGGACCCTTCATATCGGAACCCGGGAGGAGTGAACGATGTATCCGGGATCGGACATGGTGAAATAACAGACCCAGACCAAGTAAAGTTTTTGGACCACAAAAAACACGGAGAACGGTTATCTTTTAATATTTCAGCAAAGGAAGCACTTGTTTTATCTTAAGATTGATGTTAATTGCTAAAGGTTTTAATATGAAAAGAGGTTTTTCATTTGATTTTGTTCAAATAGTTTGGATTGGATTGAAAATCATGATTTGATAAAAATAGATCATTTGAGGCAATTATGCTATGAATCTACTTTTGATATGCCAAATATTTGGGAGTTACCAGTGGAGACCACTGATATTGGCTCGAATGTTGAGTTTGTTACCATGAAACTACATGTGCCGGTGTAGTGACACATTCCAAGACAAAGACGAGGTTTATGGGATAAAGTCCCTCATTGAGCGGGCAAATGATCAGTACTTAAAGTAATGAGGTTAAGTTAACTCGTACGGCACTACGAGAAGCCGCCCAGATAAGTAGGGTCAAATACTTTTCGCTAGGATGATCTATGTCGGTGTCGGTATAGTACTCGCAGTGAAAGGTAAAAGAGAACTTTATTATGTTATGAGATTGAAATGGTTTTATATGATTTCTATTAAAATCATGGTACATTTCACTTGTCTTTTTATTAAAATGATAAAGAGCATGATTTACATAACTGTTTATCACTTTAGGTCCAATATTGGTTGAATAGTTTTTGTAATATCTTGTCCCAGGAACTTAAATTAGAGAGAGTCGATGAAACTTATTGAGTACCACTGTGGTGTATTCAGCCCTTAGGGGCCCCCTCCGTGGCCCCACATACTTTACATATTTCAGGATGGGTGTGGTACGTGGCATACAGACAGTGCTATGATGACTCTCTTCCTAAGATATATGGATAGACACCACTCCTATTTCGTAGTAGCTATCATGTTATTTTTTAAATTTATGTTAGTCGAGCATTAGACCAAGTGTTTAGTTCTATTCCATGGTATAGAGGCTCCATAGATAATTGTGAAAATCTGTAGTAATGGGGTTGTACGCGGCATACATGAAAAGATATTTATTCCACTTAGTCTCATGGTTATGATTATGAGAGGCTTTATGTATGATTTTGAGTTGAAAAATTATTCCATGATTTAACTTTAAAATATATAAAATTTTCGAAGAGTTTCCACAGTTAAATTGATTTTCATACATATGGTTTGAGTGCATCATATGGGTTGGTTTGCTCATGTCGAATAGCATGTTGGGTATCGGTCACGTGAATTTGGATCGTGACAAAATAGGTATCAGAGATCCAGGTAGCTCGGCCAACAATGTCATATCAATGATCGTAGAACAACTGGGGTTGAAGGAACAAATCGTACCAGCGATCTGAGTATTGAACGGATTAAAAGTGGCGTGCGAGACCACGGAGGGTGAGATCACTTTACCGGTAAACACTTTCGGGACCATCCAAGAAATAAAGCTCTACGTGATCGAAGGCGATAATAGGTACAACACCTTGTTTAAAAAGCCGTGGGTTTACAACATGAGAGCAGTGCCTTCGACTTTACACCTGACACTAAAATTTTCCACTCTTGGAAGAGTCAAAACAATCTATGGAGAATAACCGAACGTAAAGGAAATGTTCTTTGTCGATGAAGTGATTCCGGTGCTTGCGGTTTCGACATCAAAAAGCAAGAACCGACCAAAGAATAAGAAAATAAATAGCAATCAATGATATCGGCCTCAGCTGAGCCGGAAAAAGAGAAGGAGCACGAAGCGAATGACGAGGATGATTACAGTGTCCCGATATCTTTCATAGCACCTGATGACATTGACGGCACCAAATTGATTTGGAGCAAGTTATATCGATCGAGAACCTACCGGGTCGAAAGGTATACCTCGACACGGGGTTAACCCCCCGAGATCAGGAAAAAACTTATAGATTTTCTTAAAGTTAACGCCGATTGTTTTGTTTGGTCCCAACTAGACATGACATGGATCCCACCGGAGGTAACCACTCACAAATTGAGCTTGGATCCGATGTTCAATTCAGTTAAGCAGAAGAGAAGGCCACAGTCCGAGATCAAACACGTATTCATAAAGGACGAGGCGTCATGCGGTAAATAGCCTTAGAATGTGTGTAGATTATAAGGATCTATACAAGGGGTGTCCAAAGGATTCTTTCCCTTTGCCTAACATCGATCGAATGATCATGCAACAGTCGTACACGAGATACTTAGTTTTCTCGACGCCTAACCTGGGTACAACCAAATTCAGAAGGACCTGGGCGATCAAGAAAAGACCTATGTCATAACAAAAATTCAGCACCTACTCCTATAATGCAATGTCGTTCGGATTAAAGAATGACGGTGCCGCATACCAACGCTTAGTCAACCGGATGTTCGTAGAATAAATAGGAAAATCAATGGAAATCATAATCAATGATGCATGCGATTTAAATGATATGTATGCGATTAAACTATTTACCCCCAAAAATGGGTAACAATTAATTTTTTATGCTTTTTAAATAATATGCGATTCGATTCAATACGAATAATTAAGAACAACAAGTAATTAAGTTGAAGAGAAAATGAAAGGTCAAACCAATTGTAATGTGATGATCAAGCCTAATCTTAGGATGAACAGTGAAGTTCAACCTCGATCGGACCCTCGATATAAACTCGGATGCGAATAAGAAAAGAGAATAACTAAGGACACTATGAATAATAGCTAGAAGACAAAAATAAATTTGTATTGCTTTGATTTGCGTGTCAACAATGTGTTAAATAAAAGAAACTTTTCCCTTTATATAATAGGGAATTTCAGTCCTTGTATAAGTCTAAATAAGGTAAAAATCTTCTTTTTTCGGTAATTGTCGATCCATGATTGATATCGGGCAGGATTTGCACCGTAATATCCGGTTGAAGGCGAATATTACAGCTCCTTGCTTGTCACACATAACCGTTCTCCGCGTTTCCCTTGGGCTAGAAACTTTACTTGGTTTGGGTCCGTTATTCAACCGTGCCCGATCCCAGACACATCGTTCACTCCTCCCGGTTTCCGATATGTGGGGTCTTTCGGCCTCACTTGTAGTCGTGTCCAGCAATTCTTCCCTTTTGTTTCCTCATCTGGGAATCAGGGAAACCTCTGCCCCCCGATTTTACCCGTACATAGATAGTCCCCGTGCTTCTGGAAGAGAAAATTTATCGAAATAATGGGAAATAATTAATTTTAACCCGGTTATTTCTTCCGTACGCTACAACCGAGTGGGTGATTCAATGAAACGTCCTATCATTCATGTCGTTCTGACTTTGAACATGTGTCAGCTGCGGTTTCCCGTCCCCGAATGTGAAACGTCTGACTACCCCTTCTTTATAAAAGTTTCGGTCCCCTTTTTCACCTTTTTAATTTTAGATTCCAAAGCTCCTTAATCTATGCTCGAACTTTTCACTTATCCTTAATCCCCTCAAATCTTCATATATTGTTTCATAGATCTTCACATTTTCATCTCCCCATCTTCAAATCTTCATACTTTTAGATCTTCAAATACGACCTTCATACCTTCATCCTTATATTCAAATCTTCATCCTCACCTTCAAATCTTCATATTTCCCAGAATTCAATGTCAAAAACTTCAAATTATGTACCTCAACAAATCATCACTTCAACTTCTAACCCATCCACGGATGCAGAGGTGACTGTACCTGAGGTGGACCCGGAACCTCCCCTGAAGAGATTCATCCCCGGAGGTTACTCTATTAAGAAAGAATACAAGGTCGAAAAGCCTCCAGTCAACAGGACTGAGGCAAGGGGGTATATAGGTACTTATGCTCCATTACCGAGCATACACTCCCTATAGTTTGGGAGGATTGCAATTGGGAGGGTAAAATAGTGATCGTCCCTGGTCAAGATGAGGACATTACCACTCATATGGAGGGGTATCTAAGTGTTTACACATACCCTTTCACACTTGCCCCGATGGATCCCATAATCCTTACCTTAAGGTACGAGGTCTGCCTCGGGCAGATTCACCCGGCATTTTGGAGGATCGTAATCCTCCTCCGCCATTTTGTCAACAACAGTGAAGCACCTCAATTCACCATCCACCACCTTCTTCGTCTCTACAGTCCCCGATTTTTCGAGGGGGCTAATCAAGATCGTTCATCGGGCAAGTAAAGCTCCATTTTCGAGCATCGATGAAGATCGGGGTCGAGGCTTGTAGGGGAGTTCGGGAAAAAATCGAAGATCTTATTCCCTCTGAATTCTTGTCGTTCCCTGAAAAGTAGAACTCAGTCCGTAAGTTTCTTTCCCTTATGAGTACTTGGAATTTTTTTTCTTATTGCTTGTTTCTATCACCGTGCAGCGGTTGCCCGAGTTCCCAATGCAGTCCATCGCTTCAAAGAGTGGGTCGATGGGATTTGTAAAATTGTCATACTTTGAGCGTGAGTGGAGAAAACTCCCAAACGGAAAGTGGGAGGCTTGTTCCCATGGTGAGTGCTCCTCCTAAACAAGTCTACTTTCATACTAATCTTTTATTTACACTAAGTTCTTTTTTTTGTAGGTTTGCCCAAGACCATTGAGCTTCGACCATTGGACGAGGACGAGGCTCTGTCCTCACTTGATAAACCCTCCTCTTTGGGACAACCTTGAGCTGTTGCACAGGAGGAGAAAAGGATAAAAAAGAGGAAATCTTCTGGCTCCCGAACGCCAAAGCCAAGAAAAAGAGGGTAACTGTCCGAAAAAGCAACAAGAAGAGTACTCGAGCCCGTGTACCGGACTCTGACTCCCTCTACCATATCAGGAGTTACCCTGAAGATGACGATCTCTTCGTTGCCCATGGGCCGACCATTGATGAGGAAGAACAGGCGGTAACCAGAGGAAGTGGATGAGAGACCAATCCCTCTTTATAGCGAGAGACAGAGGGAAAATCCGAGGCTACGATCTCCCGAGAAGTTATCCCTACTCCAAGGGAAGTTGCCGGTCTCATTACATCACGGAATCACCATCCCAAATAGAGTCTTTATTCGATGAGGCTCAGGT
Source organism: Nicotiana paniculata (assembly GCA_005239505.1). Classification (NCBI taxonomy): domain Eukaryota; kingdom Viridiplantae; phylum Streptophyta; class Magnoliopsida; order Solanales; family Solanaceae; genus Nicotiana; species Nicotiana paniculata. Next base: position 33,228 of record ML324615.1, on the reverse strand, counting down.
CGTCAAGGAGAAGTGGAGTGAGACGACATGGACTGCAGACGAGGCCCTCAACATGTTCTTTGATAGTGTGGACATGGGCGCGTTGGAGGATTATTTCAGATTTGTTCACCTGGAGATCCCGAAAAAGGACCTGTCATCGGTGGCAGACGAGCCGAGCTCGAGCCTGAAGCTGGTGAGGCAGTTCCCTACTTTAAGCACGGATCCCGATCGTAAAATAACGGTTGTGTTACTATCCCGATGGACACCTGGATGCTGTCTGCTCCTGTGGGTATGGCCAGCTTGGTTGGTGACCGAAGAGGACCAGGCGAAGATGAACGAAGTGAGCACGTCGAGCCTCTTCAACAAGGCACAACATGCACTGAACCGAGTAAGTTTACCCATCTTTGTGCCTTTCGTGCGTCTTATTTAACTGCAGCATGTCCTCATGATCTTAGCATTTTGTTTTCAAGCTTCGGTGCTCCACCATGGAAGCTTCCATCAGTCTCGGATGGAAGTCAGCCATATCTAGTTCGAGCTCAAGGAGCAAGTCTGACAGAAGGAAATGTACAGGGTTCTCAGCGAGCAAAAAGGTGAGGCCCTCAAGGATCTCCTTATTCTTCGACCCGAGCTGGAAAAAGCTCAAAAGGAGGCTTTGTCCGTGAAATGGGAGCATGTGGAACCGGTCGAGAAGGAAAGTATTTTTGAGGTTAAAAATGAGAGGTTATGTGTAGTGACTAATGACACAACCTCGTAGGTCCAAGAGAAGATAGACCTGATTGACCAGCTTCGGGCCGAGTGAATGAGCTTAAAATTTGGTCGAGAAGTTGAGGAGCAGGATGGACCTTCTGGACTCAAAATAGGAGGCTACAAAATAGGAGTTGGCGTCGATCAAGGACCAGCTCTAGGTGGCTAAGGATATGGCCGACAAGTGGTCTCGATTAAATAACGAGATTGAGGCACAACTAGATTCAGTGGTCTCGGAACGGGACGACCTCAACAGAGAGTACACTGTGCTGAAGTCCAAGTTAAAGGCAACCTCAGTTGATTCCTCCGAGGTTGAGGAGATGCTGGCCTAATACAAGACAGATGTGGAAATAGCCGAGGCCCGCTTGATAACAAAGGGCGAGTATGTAAAGCGGTTGTCCCAGGGGGAGACCCTTGGAAAGATTCATGCCCGGGGATTTGATCTGTCGGCCGATATTGAAGAGGCTAAGAGGCTCGAGGCCAAGGCAAAAGAGCTATACGAGCCCGAAGGTCCCGCCGCTCCGGTGCTGAGTCGAGCTCCGGTGAGGATTAGATGCCTTAGCTCTTTTTTTCATTTTGCGTATTTCTTTTTTGTTTATTTTGAGGTCGTTTTATTGTGCCATTATAAATAGATTTTGGAATATATATATAAAAAATTTCCTTCGGCAACACTGTGTCTTTTATTTTTCAGCATCTATTTGCAATTGCTTTTTGTTGATCGTCACTAATGCCTAAGCATAGAACTGGACATAATCTGGAGTACCCGTTCTCCGAAAGTCTGAATGAGGCGCAGTTTCGATAATAACTCTAAGTTGTTCGTGGCTTCGAAATCCTTATAAAAAATGAAGGCCTTTAAGATGCTTGAGTGTTTTAGTCATACACAGTGGTATTTTGGCGAGGGTAATCCTTTAATAGGTTTTAATCATACGTAAGGGCCTTACGTTCTGAGTACGGACTCTGACGTCTCCGAGCCATTTTAGGTTGCCATTTTAGGTTGGCCGTAGCCTTCATGTTTGGGCCCTGCCTAATAGGCTCGGTGCCTCCGGGATTCGATAGCTCGGGCTATCCAATTTTTTTATTAGGAGATAGCCCCCGAGTCGGGATAGCCCGTGGGCTCTAGGATTTAGGATTTGATATTCGTTCGAAGTAATTCAACGAATGCATCGATAGTGCAAATGCGTAGTGATAAAATATAACGGGCAAATTTCTTTCATTGCTTTGTATGTAGAGTACATAATCAGAGATGCATAAGACTTATGCCATGGCAAGAGTGGGCTACATGGGTATGGTTCGTTTGACCATTTGACGCTTGTAATGAATCCTAATTACGAAGCCTTGGCTTTTCATATTAAGTAATAACACCTTCTAAGGATCTTAACTTAGGGGTAATGGCCCCTAGTTTTGAGGCCGAACTTGTGAGGGCTCGAATACTGTTGGTCCGGTGCAGGTGATTAACAACTTTTGGCTTTACACCGGCTTTGGAAACTAAATTAGCATGTTTTACTGTTTCCTCGTTAAAAACATTTACGTAAACCCACTTTGGGAAAAAAACCAATTCAAGGGAAAAAGAGTATGACACGTGCTTTCAGACATAATAGTCACATTTTCCATCGGTTGAGTACCTGCACAAGTTAGTACATAATATAACAAATTTCAAAAGGGAATTGTGCTCGTGCCTTAGCAGTAGTAACGCTTTAAGTGTGCTACGTTCCAATTGTTTGATTGTTGTACACCGTTTCCCGACTTGAGTTTATATGAACCTTTCTCGATTATTCCAGCAACTCTATACGGTCCTTCCCAATTCAGTCCTAGTTTCTTGTTGTTTGGGTTCTTGTGAGTAGCGTTACTTTCCTTAACACCAAATCCCCGACTTGAAAGTGTCAAAGGTTTGCTCATTGGTTGTAGTACCTCTCTGCTTGATGCTTTTGGGCGGCCAACTTGACCAGGGCGGCTTTCCACCTTTAGTCCAATAAGTCCAGACTCGTGGTCGTGGCCTCGTCGTTTGACATTTTGGTAGCATACTGGAAGCTAAATCTCGGTTCCCCCACCTCGACCGGGATTAAGGCTTTTGCGCCGTAGACTGGATAGAACGGAGTAGCTCCGGTACTCGACTTCGAAGTCATTAGGTATGACTACAAGACTTCGGGTAAGATATCTTTCCACTTTCCTTTCAAATCAGTTAGTCTCTTTTTCAAGTTTTGGAGTATAGTTTTGTTCTTTGATTCTGCTTGTCCTTTCCTACTAGGGTGGTAATTTGTTGATAATATCTTTTTGATTTTTTGGTCTTCGAAAAATGTACTTACTATTGTGCCGACGAATTGTTTTTCGTTGTCGCAAATGATCTCGGCCGGTATCCCAAATTGACATTTTATGTGATCTCATATGAAGTCGATGACCTCTTTTTCTCGGACCTTCTCGAACGCCTGATCTTCGAACCACTTGAAAAAATGATCGATCATGAGTAGTATGTATTGGCCTTTACCGAGCACCCATGGTAGGTAACTGATGATCTCCATCCCCCATTTCATATATGACCATGGCGACAGGACTGAGTGAAGTATCTTTCCCAGTTGATGAATCATTGGGGTGTGCCTTTTACACTCATTGAATTTTCGTACGAAGTATTTCTCATATTTCTCCATTTCATTCCAGTAGTTACCGACTCTGATTAACTTCCGAACTAGGGAGTCTTCCCCTGAGTGGTTCCCGCAAGTGCCCTCGTGGACTTCTCTCATAGCATATTCAGTCTCTACCAGAACCAAGCACCTAGCTAGTGGGCCGAAGAGGGATATTCTAAACAATTGCTCCTCGACTAAGTTGAATCTAGCAGCTTTGGTGCGCAGGGCTTTTGATTCCTTGCGATCCAATGACAATTTTTCTCTATTTAGGTATTCTATGTATCTGTTTCTCCAATACCAAGTCAAACTTTTCGGGTTTAACTGGGCGTTACCTTTTTTATACCACTGAGTTCATCAGTTACACCATTGCCGAGTCAAATTTATCGGAGTCGACAGACGACCCCAAGTTGGCCAGTGCATCAACCTTTCTATTTTTATCCCGAGGTATGTGTTGTAGAGGCCATCCCTTAAATTGGTGTAAGGTCACCTGCAACTTGTCCAAGTACCTCCACATCCGTTTCTCTTTTACTTCGAAGGTTCCGTTGACTTGATTTACGAAAAGAGGGAGTCACATTTGGCTTCAATCACTTCGGCCCCCAGGATCTTAGCCAGTTCTCGACCTGCTATCATGGCCTCATGCTCGGCTTCGTTGTTAGTCAATTTTAAAGTTCTAGTAGACTACCTAATTACGTTACCCATAGGTGGCTTCAATACGATACCGAGCCCGGACTCCTTCACGTTGGAGGCATTGTTCGTGAATAGGGTCCAGATCCCCAAGTTAATACCTGAAGTGAGCAGTAACTCCTTTTCGACCTCGGATATTGATCACGCCCAACTATGCCTTATAAAAAGGACTAAGCGGACGTTGCAAATATAATCTGAGTATTTAGCCCTGAGTCCGATCCCACAAGGAATTAACCTATCAATTACCGGTGTCAGACTCACTCGATTCTTCGTACTCAACTTCCCAAAGATTATGAATAACAATTGTTGATATTTCTATTACCTATAACTGAACAAAATTAATTAAACTAGAATATAACTATTGCTGGGTTGCAAACAAATGCGAGAAAGATCTAAGGTTATGGTTTTCCCTGTTGATGGAATCCTTTCTAGTATATTTCATATACTTCGGCCTAATTATCTCTATCAATCATGAGCATTATTGTTACCGTAAATCTCTCCCGAGTAATGGTAAAAACACAAGGAAGAAAGATGAGATTTGATGCCCAATTGTCCTCCTTGCCTCTTGCCTCTCTTTGCCTTGAATAAGACTTTAAACCTTGATAATCCTCTCTTTTGGGCGAGTTGAACCTTATATAGGTTAAGTGGAATTGTCCCAAGCTTCCAATTTTTACCCCTGAAAATAACGTGTGCGAACTGGACTAGCGCAGTCGCGCTACTGGCCGCGTTAATGGCTAAGTGTACTGCCTCTGATCGCTGGACCGGCGTGGTCGCGCTAATAGGACTTCATTCTGCCTCAAACACCTGGACTAGTGCGGTCGCTAGTGGCCGCGCTATTGCCGCGCTTGTGGACTAGTAGTCTTCCTTAGTGATTTCCTTCCTTCTTTTCACACGCTAGAAACTCCAAGGGGCCTTTCTCCTTCAATTTGGATCCAAACACCATCCTAGGTCCTCATAAGCATACTTTGCTCCTGCGAAACATAAAATGCACAATTAGAGCCATTTTATCATCATTAACATTCCTATGACACTGATGCATAATGAAGTTGAAGTATAAATAGACATTAAACTACGTGAATCTAGCCTACTATCAGGCATCAAAGCCGACAATGAAGTCGGCCACAAAGTCCGCCAAAATGTAAGATTTGAAGGAGGTCAGGGTTTATACTCGATATCATACTCACTAATTTCTACGGCCCATTGGCCAACCGACCCAAGAGCTCAGGTTTATGCATGAAATTCCTCAGTGGATAGGAGATCAAGACACATATGTGGTGGTATCGAAAGTATGATTTTTATTTCCTAGAAGCGCTTAGTAAGGAGAGCGCTAATTTTTCTAGGTGAGGATACCTTGTTTTAGCATCGCCTAGGGTTATACTAATATAAGAAATAGGAAATTGTGTACCTTCTTCTTCCCGAATCAGGACACCATCTACCGTCACCTCGAAAGCCTCCAAGTAGAGTTACAGTTGTTCGCCCGCCTTCGGAGTGTGCAGGGGGGGGAGGGGGGGCTCGATAGGTATCACTTGCGTTTTTCCAAAGCTTGCTGGCATTCCGGAGTCCAAAAGAAGTTGTTCTTCTTTTTCAATAGTGGGAAGAATTGATGATTCTTATCCGACAATCTAGAGATGACCGTCCCGACGTGGCTATCCGCCCGGCCAGTCTTTGTACTGCCTTGACGCTGTCGATTACAGTGATGTCCTCTATGGCCTTTATTTTGTCCGGATTAATCTCTATTCCCCGATTAGATGCCATAAATCCGAGAAACTTGACCGAGCTGACCCTAAATGCACACTTCTCCAGGTTTAGTTTCATGTTGTACTTTCTCAATATGTTGAAGGTTTCCTGCAAATGTTTCAAATGGTCCTCTGCTCGCAGGGATTTAACCAACATATCCTCTGTTATTCTCTTTTCTTATTCGCGTTTGAGCTTATATCGAGGGTCCAATCGAGGTTGAATTTCACTGTTCATCCTAAGATTAGGCTTGATCATCACATTACAATTGATTTGACCTTTCATTTTATCTTCAACTTAATTACTTGTTGTTCTTAAATTATTCGTATTGAATTGAATTGCATACCCTTTAAATCACGTACAAGTTTAATTGTTACCTATTTTGGGGGTAAACACTCTGATCAACTCCTGCATCTTTTTTCTACACAAATGAAATATATAATGTGATATGTATTATATATTCACTTTTCCTAGTCAGAATACATAGATTACACTAGTTATACATGATTATACACATATTATACATATATTATATCTCATCAGTTACTTTTAATTTAATCGATCCGGTAAACAACTATTTAAGTTAATTCTTCAATTATTTGTAGAAACTCTGATCAGGAAGGTTTCAGGAGCTAAGAGTGATGACTTTCACGTGAGAAAGTTGACAGTAACACGTCCTCTTCAGGACCCATTGGGAAATTATTGGAGGTAGTAATTAATCAATATACGAGATGGACTTTAGTTTACAATACTCTAAGATGAAAGAAGTAGTAAATATTAAACTTTTATTATGTTGTTACTGTTTGTCCTTTGGGTATTAAATTCATTCATAAGCGATACAACTTAAATTTGTCTTTATTTCTTGCATTATATATACTGTTTGTAGAGATTTAAGTGTCTGTTAAAAATGTGAAACACATCTGGTATTAGAGAACTCTAATTAAATATAAACCATCGGAATGAAATGGATCTAAATGGAGCGAATTGAATATATTCAGGATTCAAATAGCCTACGCTAATTAGTTTGCTTTAACAATCCAGATTATTAGTGATATTATTCATTTTGGGACGGTTGAATACATACAGAGATACTTAAAGTCGACATGATTATTCATTTAGATATCTAAACTCAAAGGTGTTCCTATTGAGCACTTATACTACCCAAAACTTATTCCAATTAAGCATTTATTGTTGAGTTGGCACATAAAATGAGTTTCACCCAATATAGGCGCGTGAAGATATTCAAAAAACAGATTTTTTAATTTTTTTTCTTTTTTATTTCCTCCTTCTTCTTCTTTCTTCTCCACTACCATTTCCACAATTCCCTCCTCTACTTTCACCATGGTTGTGCCTCCACCGTTGATTTATTTCCTTCTTCTTTTTCTTCTTCTTCTTCTTTCTCTCCACCACTGGCCGCCGCCAACCCCCACCCCCCAACCACAAAATCCTCTGCCACTCTCCTCTCTAACCCCCATGGCCGAACCCTTCTTCTTCACCCCACCCATCTCCAATCGTCACCCTTCTACAAGAGTAGCCCCCCCCCCCCTCCTTTTATTGATTAAAAGTGAAATGAATTCGAGTTCCTCATTTCAAATCGGAACATCATTAATGGGGTATTTAAAAAGTTTGAAGGTTGAAAATGGGTTACTTGATTTGATGAAAATTTGAGAAATTAATATTGGGGTTGTCTTCGGGTCGTCACGAGGAATCTTTAGCTGAAGTTATAACAAATTTGGAGTAGTTTCTCTTAAAAATTTGGATCAAAATCGTGCTTGGAACAAGAACACACATTAAAATAGTGAAGAACACCATAGTTTTTCCTTTTTCTTTTTCCTCAAAATAATATATTTTCCTTTTTAATTCGTCATTTGCCATGTCAGCAGCGAGTGCATTGCACAAACTTTGTAAGTTTGGCTGATTGTCAAAAAAGTGTTTAATTGGAATAGGTTTCGGGCATTATAAGTGCTCAATAGGAACACCCGTAAGTTGATGTGTCTAAATGAAAAATTGTGCCAACTTTAAGTGTCTCCTTATGTATTGAGACTAGCCTGCCAGTTCTAAAACACGTTACTAAGATCTAATGCTTCCTATCTTATAAAACTAGTAACTCTCTTATATTTTTATCGATATAAGTATTACTACACCTCCTTAAAAGTCCGCGCCCTTGCTCATATTTAAGTATAAATAAGCCTAGCTGTCCTGCTCGGAGGCAAAAAAATTATAACCTTTTTATCCTTATAGCTATGAATATGATATTAAGAGAACCCTAATTTGCTTTAAACCGGTTACAAGCGAGTAAATGAATGTGATATTTAGAGAATTAACCTTTCTCTAAATTTTTGAGGAATTATTTAATGTTATAGTTGTAGTTGTAAACATGAACTTGTTTCCATCCTTAGGATATTAGGATCCCCAATTGAGGAGCTTCGAAGAAATCCAACCTCTTTGGAAAAAGAAAAAAAAAAGGAAATCAAATCTCCATTCCAAGAATCCTAAGTGAGATCAGTTAGTGTGGTGACTTTACCGTCGTTGTTGATATAACTTAGTGACTTTACTATTGTAAATTTAGTTGCTAAATCACATTATGACTTAACTATCAAAATGAATAAAATTCAATGATCATAGGTGAAATCAATTCTTAAATGAAACTTATTCTTCTTTTCAAAGGCCAATATATATATTACCTGTTGTCACAATTTTGGGGCAAGTGCACGGATAACTATTCTCAAGGATGCTTTTTACTATTTAGCGATTAACCCATACTTATTTTGTGTTGAAATGTAAACTAAAAATTCATCACAACTCAGGATATTTTTGTCTGAAAATTTGAATTAGAAAACTGAAATTTAGAATGAACTGACTAATTCTTAAATAGCAATCCCTTTAGAGTGCTACTGATATCATTTCTACCATAATTTCCCACCACGGAAGAAGTTTTTACCCCTTCATGAATAAAAGAATGCTAGTAATTATTTTTAAAAAACCATAGCTCGAGGAATGCAAGAAGACCACAAATTTGTAGGAGTGTTATGAAAGTTTCTATTCTAGGTGTATTTGTCACGAAGGAAAACGTTTTTCAAAAGAAAACAATTTTTATATTCTCCGGTATTAGGTGATAATATAATTTAAATTAACAAAATCATTTCAGGTTGAGTACCTTTACAGCAAAACTAAAAGAGCATGCACTTTATATATACCATGTACAATGGATTTTTAGGACAAATATAGTATTTAAACCAAAGCTACTGGGTTCAGTCAAACACATAGCCGACAGTGACACTCTACCTCAGCCCCTGGACGATTATATCGACAAATGAGAAGAAAATAAAGGAAGTTGAGAATATTGAAGAAAGCAAGTAACCAGTAGTAATAATCTAGATGACCCTTGTTAATATTACTTGACAACCAGCTAATTTCACCTCCATATGAAGTAACACTATCCACAACATTCACTATAAGACTCCCAAAAAAGCCAGAAACAGCCATCCCAAGTGTGAAAATAGCCACAACAAAACTAGACAACAAGTCCAATTGCATTGAAAGCATCAGCTAGTCCAAGAAGCACATACTGTGGCACGAACCACATAGCTGACATGTTTACTGATGCAATATATGGTCCATCTTGAGGATATATATCTTTCTGATCAATTCTTATATCCCGCCTTATGCTTTCTGTTACCGCTGAAAGTGCCATCGCTGCAGACGAGAGTACTAAACCAATTCCCATACGAAGAACGGGGCTTAAGCCTCCTTGCTGTCCGGTATGTCTAGCCATTAGTGGCACTAAAGCACGATCATACAAGGCTATCCACATTACTAAAGTGATTACCATAAAGACAGAAAATGATCCAGCTGGTATTTCAAAATGAGAGAAGAAGATATGTTATCCATTGTCTGTATTTGAAGTGTGGAAAATGAGAATTGATTTAAGCTCAACTGAACCATTATGTTGCTGGACCATATAGGAACAACTCTAACAAGAGACTTCAAAGATTCAACTTCTTCTACACTACAGAATCTCCACGGATTTGAAGCGGATCCATCACGATTTATGTCTATTTCAGGATCTTCAATTATGCAAGCTTTATCTAAACACCTATAAAAACATCAGTCACAAAGTTATAGCTTTAGCTTATGTTTACTTAAGAGAGAGGTCTGACTGTAATTTACTTATAATCTTGAATTAACCAGGACTAAATATAGGGTACCATTCTAATGATCATTACCGGAAGCTGTTTGTTAAGGCCTGAATTTCAGAATCTGGCGAATGATGATAATAGTTTTCACAATTAACAGAGTGAAGATTGACATTTCTTTTTCTAACAGCAGCAACAAGTACTTGAAAGAATCCGGTGAACAAGCTTTCACTAGCATTTACTTTGATATATAGAGGAGAACCCAAAAGGAAGGCTGAAACAGAGAAAAACATAAGGATAGCAGGAGTTCCAAAACCAATTTGCCAACCAAAAGCATCTTGAATATACACAATTAAGGTTGTCGCGACGAGTGTTGACATTCCAATAGTAGCATAGTACAAGTTGAAATAGCTTTCCATAATCCTATTATTATTGGTGTTTTCTTTGTTGTCTAATTGATCAGCACCAAAGGCGATAGAACAAGGTCTAACGAAACCAGCTCCCACAGCAATAATCCCAAGAGAAAATAATAACACAAAGAATTGTGCTGGTGTTGGTCTGTTGCATTCAAACTGATCACAAGGTAAAGGCCTCATTTGTGGAATAATGGTGGTTAACCAAAGAATAGCCATTCCCTATGAAAAAATCAGAAATTTGTCAGCTGAAATCTTCATCACCAGAAATGCAATTGTTGTCATAAGAGGAAATATTTCCAGCTGAAATGACAAAACAAACTTAAAGAGCAAAGTTATGGGACATACAAAAAAGCTGGAGATGGAACCAATAGCAACAACTATGAAGCGACCGAAGAAAGAATCAGAAACAAAGGCACCCAAAAGAGCCAATCCATGGGAAAGAGCAGACCATATATTCAGTATGATTGTAGCTGTTACAGCTTCTAAATTATAACCTTTCATCAAGTATATTACCATGTTTGGCTGCAATCCGTAACTTGCCACTTTCTCTAGTGTTTCGTTCACTGCAAAATCACAACCACACACAAAAATGATTCTTGAATCTTGATAAAAGTGTTAAAAAGAATTTAGGTTTAAGGGTAAAAACACAATAAAGATTTTGCATGACCTATGATGAAAGGCATGGTTTTGAGGCCACCCTTTGTTTGAGATTTTGGAGAATGATCTATCAAGCTCTCTTCTTCTTGGATAATTGCCATTTTTTTTTTATTGTAATTATAATTCCTTTTATTATAGTTTCAGTATTTTTCTCCTAGATTTTCTTATCTACTTTTCACCAAAATAGTGAAGAACTTAGTGCTTCAAATATCTGCTTATTGAAGAGACATGGCATTTTTGAGATTAGGGAGAATCACAAATAAAGTAAACACCTTTTCATAATTCTACCACTGTAATAATAATACAAGTTGTAGTAGTAGTATTCAAGTGATCTTTCATCAAACTTTTGACTAAGAAAATTTTATTTTTATTATTCTTTTTCTTTGAAGAAATAGCTACATGAACAAAACAAAAAGAAATGAACACTCATAACTTTTAAAATTGAAGCTAATCTGATTGTTTAATATATAAAGAAACCAACAAGTATGATAATGTGTTTTCATAATCATAAATTATTAAGTTCCTCATTACAAGAGAGTGAGGATTTGGCAATATTTATTTAGTGACCATTTGAAATAGATGGCTTCCTCATAATGGTATTGTAACTCTATTACTTACTCAATGCTTTTATAGTATATCTTACAATTCCATAGAAGCTTAAGAATCAGCCTGCAAAATCATAGAAAAATAGCCCAAGTTTCAAAAATTAAACACTAGGAACATAAGAATCGAAAATCACATTTATAAACGTGGACGACATATATAAAATCTCATAAACATAAATATAACACTAGAATAAAAATATACGAAACAGAAATATGGAAGATAAATTTAGACAATTGAAGAGTTTTGAATAGTAGACAAAGATCTGATACTATTTCGATGAATTTTGTGCCAAGCGTCATCGCTATAACATGTCAAGTTCAAATTTTTAAGTCAAAACTCCAATAAAAGTTTCAAAATTATTTTAAAATGGAAGATAGGAAATTAAAATAAGAAAATTAAACTTGTCAAGTTAAAAAATTAATACTTCCTCGGTTCCTCCCACGTTTAAGAAATACTAATACTTCCTCCCACGTTTGTTTGGCGGTATTTTGATTTATTTACTAAANAAAAAAAAAAAAAAAAAAAAAAAAAAAAGAAATTCTCCCACATTTTTTTGTGCTGCAGTTTGTAATTTATTTATATATTTAATAGCTTTTTACACTACAACAAGAAAAAGAAAGGAAAAAATAAATCATCCAAAAATTCAACCCCACGATTGATATCTTCCAAAACGTGGGTTTGGAACAACAATTTTTATCTACCTCCATAATTGATTCTTATCCACGTTTTCCTATGCAAATAATTATTTTTGCAGTTTTTTCGTTCAAGTATCCACAGTAAGTCATTTGGTATTGCTCAAGACAATTGGCAATAGTAGGATAACGTAAATAAATAAATAATGTAATAAAATTAGTGTAGTTAATTTTGCTAATATAGTTGCGAAGTGCAGCATTTCTAATTACATTAGATGTAGAATTCTTTTTTTTTTTTAATGATTTTTGTTGCTAAGTTATGTGGAAGTTGGAGGTAATTTTGTAACTATCGACACGAAAATCTGCAAAATTATTCAAGCAGTAAAATACCTAACAAATTAATTTACAGTAACATTTAAATTTCAAAAGATAAGTAATTAACCTTATCGCTAGGAAACAACTAACCCAAAGCTTTACGTATTAAAAAAAAAACTATTGCTCTTAATTCAATCAGCAACATCTTCTTAATTAAAAACCTAATATTCTCAGATTTTACATCTAATCCAAACTATGCCACTAGATCTCTGCATTCTCACAAACGGTGATAACTGGTACAAACAATATACAGATGAAATTGTAAGCATAGCAAGGTTTCTTGGTCGCCCAAATATTCTCCAAGGGATATATATATCTATCAAAACAGGCAACTTTTCAACCTATTAATTATATTATTACTTATTTATTTTTATATTGTTGCACCAACATTTATCAGTTGACGGGTTTATATAATAATATTTTCTACTATTTCATGAAAAAACAGAAGATGATAAATACTTTTTAAATATTTAAATGTGAACGTTATCCTGAATTTTTTTTCAATATCTTCAAGTACTTAAATAATAAAATTATAATTCAAGAAAAAATAGTAGAACTTGGATATAATTGAATGTATAGATATTCAGTGCATTGACATATTCATAAAATAACAACATTTGCATGCTTCTTTGTGTGTACCGTAATTTTTAAGTAACATTTTCTTATGAAAAACTATTTAATATTCTCCATACAACACGAGGTATGAATACTTGTAAGAATCTAAAATCACATTTATAAACGTGGACGACATATATAAAATCTCATAAATATCATAATTAGAGTATTCACGAGAAAGGAGTTTGTATGGAATGGTAAAAATATTTTTCTACTTATGTGTTATTTAAAGCTTTGAAATTTTAAATGAATGGAAGCTTGACATGGTTGTAAAACGGTTTGAAGGTCTGGTGATTGCTTTTTCTGAGGTTGTGGGCTTGTGGCCTCTTCTTGGTTGAAGGTTTCACATGAGATCTGAAAATGTAATATAGATATAGTTGTTAGAAAGGTGCAGCTTCTTCGATTTTTTTAGGTTATGTCAAATAGGGACGAAGTTAGGATTTGAAGGTTACGGGTCACTTTTAGATTCAACTAAAATCTACTTGTATATAGAGTGTTCATTATTAATATATTATTATTTTCTAAGAACATATATATGTCGATGAGCCCTGGTATCAAAGCTAGGCATGCTGAAACTATAGGTTTGCATTTTGCTCTCTACGGATTGTTTCAATATTTTTATGGCTCAAGTATCAAAAAATTATGCTTTCTTGTAATTCCTCAAGTGAAGATTTTACAAAATTTAGAATATTTTTACAAGATTGTGGGTTATTATTATTAAAGAGAGAATTTAGTATTTTACTGGCTTTGGTTAAGACTCAAAAAAAATAAATTGCTCATTACTTAGCAAGAGAGTCTAAAAATTACGCTATCTTTTTCCTAGCTCAGTTTAATAAACTTGTTGGTTACTAATTCAATTTAATAAAATTCTTTGCTTAAGTAAAAAAACATCTTAACACAGTCACTCAACTTAATAAATTTATCATTATCTTTGTTTTGTAACAATAAAACCACATAACTAAACCCTTTATTAGAATACATAATTATCTCTCTATGATTGTTTCACTTTACCAGTTGTACTCTCATACTTTGCAGGAGTCCTATGACCCCTATGTATTTGTTAGAAGTGTAATAAGTACCACATTTCCAAGCCATCACCAGTTTCAAAAGAAGAAGTGCAAATCACGCGCCAATCTTTGCGTGCCACGTATCATATTTATTTTGTTTTTAATTTTTGTTCCGTTTACCTTTTTATTTGTCTTTTAATCTTACTTTATTCTTTTTCTTTTGTGTTCTCTTTTCTGTCTCTCTTTCTTCACCATTTCTGATCCCTCTTGTACCCATATCTTCCCCCCCCCCCCACCTCTCTGCTCCTCGTTGTCGGCCATCATGCATCACCCACCGAAAAACTCTCATATTAAATCAAAAGGTTCCAGAGATAATGGACACAATAAAATTGGGAGGCACTTTGAATAGCGTAAAAATAATCTTCTAAATTTACAGGAAACAGGACAATAAACGGTGGAGATAACTTGACAGAAAGATGATGTCACCAGAATGACCATTTTTTCCGGTGAAAAACGTTGTAAAGAAAAAAATGGAAAAAAGAAAGAAAAAATAAAAGAAAAATATAGAAGAAAAAGAAAGAAGTAAAAGGAAAAGGAGAAAACACAATTGTAAAACAAAATTTTCTTCTTGTCGGAATCATTAACTTATGAGGCGAAATAATACAAGGAAGAAAACATATTTAAAAAAAAAAAAAAGGAAAAAGTTAAGGCATTAATAAAGAAAAAATACAAAAAAAGGTGGGAAAAAGGAAAAAGAAAAGAAAATGGAAGAAACTAGCTTGGAGGCGTATGGGTCAAAATCTGCCTTAAATTTAAGACGAGATACTTAGGGAAGAATTCTCAAGTCGTCGTTAGTCAAGATGGTCGAAGAAGCAGCAAAATCCATAATCGAAGAATCGACGAGAGCCGTAGTCGAGATGCCAACAATGGTCGAGGTCGAGGTCGAGTATCGTTGATAGAACTGTATTTCAAGATAGGATATTAAAAGAGAATATTTTAGTGGATATTCTCTGCTCTTGTACTATTAGGGTTTCTTAGGAACATGTCCCACATATATAGAAAAAAGAGACAATGATAGGGATATTATTGCTAATTAAGATTAACCCTTAATTACATAAATTTAATTATTTGAACCAAGATTTATATTTTTTGTCAAACAATTTGGCGTCGTCTGTGAGGATTTTTCAGTTAAACTTTTTAGTTTCTTCTAGATCTACAACAAGCACGGGCCACTAACGTAAAAAAAAAAGGCAAGACCTCTTTTCTTTGTGTACAAAAAATCCAACATGGCAGGTAACCAAGAAGAAAGGCTGAGAATAACAAGTGATTTTCCAACCAACCTCATGAATGTCATCAACGAAAGCTGTGAAATGGCAGACGAGGGCGCGACGCCCAGTGCTTCCCCTAGACGAGATGGGTCACCTCCCCCTCACTGCAGCATAACAAAATCCCATGGTAAAGGAGCCTCCAAATTTGTGGAGGAAGAGACGCTTCAGCTGTGAAAAAACTCCTCGATGTGTGGTTAACCGACACGCTAACAAGCCTCCTCAACAAGACCGCTTAGAGCACGACTTCAGAGAACGCAAGGACTTGCACGATACAACAAACAGACGAGTAATGCAACCAAACCTTTCCTCCAACGACAGGTATTACTCACAATGTCATTGATATTGCAAGTGACAACGTCCTCGCAGCTATTCTGAAAAAGATGGAAGAATGGAGAATGAAAACATGGCGCTCCGAATTCAAATGAAAGAACACCAAGAAAGGGTCGATAAAATACCGGGTGCTCCTAAGTTGTTACCGACGAGGGACGCCGCCCGATTCGTCGAGCAGTCATACATTGATGATGAAGCCCCACATACCGTACCAAAGACCTTCAAAATGCTACCCTACCTCAAGATATATGACGGCACAACCGACCCAAAAGATCAAGTGACTCATTACGTCACCACCGTAAAAGGCAATGATCTCGCTAATGAACAAGTATCTTCCATTTTGCTGAAGAAGTTTGGTGAAACCCTCATAGGAGGAGAATTAACATGGTATTCTTAGCTACCAACACGCTCTATAGAGACTTTAGAGGAAATGGCCGTCAAGTTCGTAACGGTCCATGTCGAAGCCAAGAAGGTCGAGGCAAGAGTGAAAGACATATTTGCTATTAAGCAGTCCGTGGGAGAGGGACTGAGGGACTTCATTTCCTGGTTCACCCGAGTGAGGATGACTCTGCCAAATGTATCAGAACGGATGGCGGTCGCAGCCTTTCACAACGGGCTGAATAGAGATGGTTCAAGAGAAACTAGAAAACTGTTGAGTCGCTTGATGAATTATCCCCCAACCACTTGGGATGAAATCCACAATGCTTAGTGTGCCGAAGTCCGTGCATATGAGGATGACCTCAACAAACCAACTCATCGACTAACCTTGATACAAGCCGAATCAAGAAAAGATTGAAGAGACAACGTTAGAAGAGATCATCCAATTCCACAACCTAACAGGGAATGACATCAACCATATATCAGAACAACCGTTGCGCCCTCCCCCCGCTACAAAGAAGGTTCGTCCAGACCAAGGACGGGAATTTATCAGAATGATAGAGGTATGTCTCCTTGTTATCTGCTCACAATTTTTGTGTGTCACCTACAGAGATAGTCTACACTCTTGAAAAACTAGAACCGAAAGTGAAGTGGCCCCCGAAGATGAGATCGGACCCAAACACCAGAAAGTCTTATGCCCTTTGTGAGTTCCACCAGGAACGAGGACATAAAAACTGAAGTCTGCATTGCCCTGAGGCAAGAAGTCGTAAACATGTTGCGACAAGGGCACCTGAAAGAGTTAGTAAGCAACAGGGGAAGAACCAACTTCTCCAGAGGATGCGAACACCAAGGACCGCCAAAACCACCCTCACCAGCTCGTACCATCAACATGATCATTGATGGCAGCGATGACGCATCTATCAACAACGTGAAGTTCACCACTACCCAAAAACTCAAGCGATCTATCACCCGCGAGCGGTACACGAACTTGAATAAAGTATCATCTTCGACAAGTCGAGTGTCGACGATTTGACCTTTCCTCATAATGATGCATTCGTTATTACTTTACGTATTTTAGATACCGATGATAAACGTATCATGAGAGATGACGGGAGAGGCGCGTGCATTATCCATCATCGAGTGCTTACCCAAATGAGACTCGAAGATAATATAGTGTCGCACTGCATCACGCTTTGAACATTGCAGTTGAGTAGACATCCGGGAAATTACACTCCCTGTTTTGGCCGGCGACGTACCTCTAGAGACAACGTTCCATATCATGGACCAGGCCACTCATGCAATGCCATAATGGGACGACCATGGATACATCCCATGAAAGCCATCCCCTCCAACTTATACCAAGTGATTAAATTCCCGACTCAATGGAGTGTTTTCAACATATGTGGAGAATAGCGCACATCATGGGAACGCTACCGCATTGACTTAGACAGCACGACCACCTAACAGAGAAAAGACAAAGAAAAAGAGGCATAGTAATGAACAGGATCGAGGTCGGAGCAAGATGAGATAAAAGACGTCATCAAGGACCCTGACATGGTCGAAGCCGCTGGGTCGACCATAAAAGACCTTGACCCCATTCAGTTGGATCTCAATGACCACTGCAAGAAGGCCTATATCGGCTGCAAGCTTTGGGAACCAAGTAAATTCAGTCAATTCTTAACAACTAACTCAAATTTGTTTCCTTTCAGCCATGCAGATATGTCAAGCATCCCAAAAGACATCGCTACGCACTAGTTAAACGTTGACCCACTCCACCCCTAGTGAGGCAAGTCAGGTGTAAATTCAACTCCACAATTAATGACGCAATGTGCGAGGAGGTGGAAAAGCTGCTGGAAAATGGTTCCATCAGGGAATCGAAGTACCCCAAATGGGTCGTTAATGTAGTGATGGTCAAAAAGAAGAATGGGAAGTGGCAGATGTGCATGGATTTCACATATTTGAACAAAGCATGCTTGAAGGATTCGTTCTTGTTGCCACATATCGACCAACTCATTGACGCAACGGCTGGGCACGAGCTACTAAGCTTCTTGCACTCTTACTCAGGATATAATCAAATCCTTATGGAAGAGGAAGATCAGAAAAACAACCACATTCATCACCCACCAAAGAGACGTATTGCTACAGGGTCATGCCTTTTGGACTAAAGAACGCAGGAGTTACTTATCAAAGGTTGGTGACAACGATGTTCAAAGACCATCTTGGAAAAATAAGGGAGGTATACATAGACGACATGCTAGTCAAGTCCAGGGGGGGGGGGAGATCACATCGATCATTTGAAAGAAGCTTTCAACATACTCCGACGTTAAGGAATGAAGTGAAACCTGGAAAAATGCACATTCGGTGTAGCTCGGAAAATTTCTTGGGTTTTCTAGTATCACGAACCAATAAAAGCCATCAAGGGGATACCAGAACTCTTGACCACCAAGAAATAAGTCTAAAGGTTGATCGATCGCAATGCCGCTCTATCGGGGTTCATCTCGCGGTCGTCAGATAGGTGCGATAAATTCTTTGGCGTACTCAAGAAATATAACATACTTGAATGGACTTCCAAATGCATCTAGGCCCTGCGAGAACTAAAAGCATACCTATAATCTCCACCTCTACTTTCAATGCCCGAGCAGGAGGAGCATCTCCTCGTCTATTTGGCCGTATTCGAGGTAGTTGTGAGCGTCTTAATTCGAGACAACAAAGGTACGCAATCTCCCATCTATTACGTTAGAAAAACACTCGTCGACAACAAGAAGAGGTACTCGCACCTTTAAAAATTGGCTTTGGCCTTAATCATAGCTTCACGAATGCTTAGACCATTATTCCAATGTTACCCCATCTCGATCGTCACGACCTTCCCCTTCAGAAGCATTTTACATAAACCCAAACTATCGGGAAGGCTGGCCAAGTGGGCCATCGAGTTGAGCGAGCACGATATCAATTATCAACCACGAACGATGATAAAGTCACAACAACTGCCCAACTTCAGCGCAAAGATAATGCCTGAAGTCGACAGGGAAGCTGTCCAAACATCCCTCCAAACACAAGACCTCTGGGTCCTATACACCGATGGTGCATCCAACGCATCGGAGTCCGGACTGGGGGACTTGTACTCGAATTCCCAACAACGAAGTGATTCACCAGTCCAGAAGGTGCCCAGATATGTCTAACAATGAGGCTGAGTATGAGGCCATAATTGCAGAACTATGACTAGCACTCAAATATGGATCAAAACGGTTGAAACTGCACTGCGATTCCTAGCTCATAGTCAATCAAGTCACGGGGACTTTCCAAATCAAGGAAAAAAGGTTGCAAAAGTACCAGACCAAAATATGCAAGCTACTACCTCAATTCTATGGATGTGAGTTCAACCAAATCCCACGGGCACAGAATGTTGAGGTAGATGGCCTCGCCAAACTAGCTACAGCCACCAAAAGCAATGCAACTAGAGACAAAAATGTGGTCTACCAAGTCGAGGTAAGAACCATAAACCTAACTTAGGATTGGCACAATCGTATTGTCGCATACTTGTAGGGCAACACACTCCCTAGCGATAAAAAGGAGGCCAAGAAACTAAGAATGCAAGCAGCTAGGCACAATATCCTCCGCAGCGGTCTGTAAAAGAGGACCTATGGCGGCCCTCTGGCGAAGTGCTTGTGCCCGAACCAAACTTAGCGCATCATCGAAGAAGTTCACGAAGTCCATTGTGGGGCTCACTCCGCAACCGGGTACTGGTTAGATGCCTCATACATGTAGGATATTACTAGCCCGACATGAAAAGGATGTCGCGAACTTTAAGGAAATACGAGCAGTGCCAAAAGTACACCCCAATGATTCACCAAGCAGACGAATATATCCACTCAGTCACAACCCCTTGGTCGTTCATGAAATGGGAATGGACATCGTGGGCCCCCAACCAGCAGGGCGAGGTAATGCACGATTGTTTTTGGTTTTAAATGACTATTTCTCTAAGTGAATGGAAGCAGGAGTATTTACCCAAATACGCAAACATGAAGTAATCACCTCTATATGGGGAAACATCATCTGTTAATTCGGCCTTCCCAAGGAAATCAGCTGTGACAACGGACCCAGCTCACAGGAAAGAAAACCATTGAATTCTTCGAGAAATGGCATATCAAGAGGATACCCTCGACCCCGTACCACCCCACTAGTAACGGACAAGCAGAATCATCCAACAAGTCAATACTAAACATCATGAAGAAGAAGCTCGAAGACGCCAAGGGACTATGACCGGAAATATTGCCAGAAGTATTCTGGGCCTACCGAACAACTCCGAAAACAAGTACAGGAGAGACGCCATATTCTTTGGTCTACGGTATCGAGGCAATAATACCAGTCGAGGTCGAAGAACCCAGCCTAAGGTACTTCCATGAGAGCGACACGAGTAACGATGAGAGCAGAAGGCAGGAACTTGACGAACAAATATGTGTCGCGCACCCTTTTTTCCTCTTCCTCGCGGAATATCGAGTTTATGACATTGGTTGGGACAACTCTTTCCTTTTGGGAAAGGGGTTTGCATATTTTTGAAGAGTCGCCACCTAACGATTTTAACGGTGCATTAGGGCACCTAAGGGGTTCAATTACAACTACGTTACTAACCAGAGATTTGGGTAAGGGCTTAAAATTATCCTAAGAGGAAGGTGTTAGGCACCACTCAGGATCCACAAGTGTGGTTCCCAGCCAAATGGTTTCGTGAATTTTTACAACTAGCAATTAACAAGTAAAGGCTCAAATAAGAGGGATTTAAATCTTAAGCATGCAGATGTTCATAAAGCAGTAGAGATGATTACGAACAAGCGTATACAGGTATCCTAGGTTTATGATAATATGGATCACATCAATGCAATACCCGGTAATCACTCCTTGAAGAGGGGCTACACGTGGTATTAGCGCACCGGTCATCATATCCATATTCTACCCTTCCCACTCCGTGAAGATAAATAAAGAGTGTGTTGGTCACAGATTCTATTGCGTGCTATTACCAGTCCCATCCTATCAGTCCTGGAGGAGGCTAGGACTACTATCCTAAAAGGAAGTACTAGGTTGACCCCTAGGTTTAAAGGACAAGATTATAAGCGACAAACAACAACAATTAGGACTTCAGATAAGGGAAAACAAATAAGAGCAGATATGAGGCGCAAGTATTCCTCCACAGATTATGCACATAATTAGCACGACTCAAACACAAGTAAGGCCTTATTAACTTCAGAACCTAAGGCATGATATCTAGGTGAGAATGCAATAGTGTGGCAGTTTTATTACTGATTAATAGGATGAATTTTATCAGTTCTTACTGATTGTAACCATTAATAGTCAAGCAACAAGTATAAAGGAGTATGTTCCAGTTTTAATAGATTTAAAACCTAAAGCTTGATTAAGTGTATGACAATACTCAATAATTACTCGATTATTAAGGAAAATGTTACAAGTTAGTTTGCCTAAACATGTTGTGCTTAGTGTTGCAAAAATACAGAACTATTACCAGTTGTTTGGAAACATGGTGAAATTATTTTTAGAGCCTTTCATGCAATCGGTAGTTAAATGAGGTCCTAAGACATGATATCTAATATGCACACATAGGGATGCAGAATGGGTGGTATGCAGAATTCCTAGGCAGGATTTTTAAGTGCATAAAGTCACAGTATTTGAACATGCTATGTAGCAAGTATGATGATGACTTGTTTATTAGCGCATTATTATCCTAAGAATTATTCGTAGATGTAACACAACATTACAGCGATATTAGAACTGGTTTACATGAATAACATGTTTATGTAAACGATTGATCCTAGAGCATGATTTCTATGTGATAAATGATAATGCCATAACAGGATGCTGAAGCAGTAAACGTGGGCCTAAGAAATAGGATGTCTAATGCAATATATGCTCACATACAATCATCCCTAAGCATGAATCTCTAGTGCACACGTAAGAAATGTAAACCTAGAGGCATGGTATCTACCCTTTAACATGGATAATCTATATAACTACCCTTCATTTTCCACTATCCATTCCCAAATATTTGTTTACAAATTATTACAGGCCGGGAATTATGAATTACACAACCAAAGGAAAATAAGAAGTTACTTCTATAGGGAGCCTTCAATTAGGCCCAGTCCTTCCAAACCTCAATGCCTTTGGTGTTGCATAGCCTTTCATAGTCCGGGTGTGTCAGAGTTCCCTAAGGACCTCAAAGGCTCCAGGGCAGTGCTAACACCCATACATAGACAAAGAGTTAAACATGTGCAGTGTGGGAAGTGCCAGCATTGTGTGTCAGAGTTCAGAGGGTACTCAAAGGGTCCCCAAAGCAGTGCTCACACGAAGGGGGCTGAACTTAGACTTCTAAGAGTATATGCGAGAGTGCTTTTTTTTTTAAAAGGGGTTTAAGTAAGAAAACAGTTTCGAGAAAGGGTAAGTAAGAAAAAAGTTTTGAAGAAGGAAATGGAAGCTTAACATCACACAAAGGACCAAGGATAGTCCAACAATCACAAAAAGGGGTAATGGGATTTGAGGGACAAATACAGAGCATGTAAGGGCAGACATGCAGCAGGCAGATACACACATAGATATACAATCGGAAACTCCTAAGGGTCTAGAGGATTAGGGTTATAGTAACGTGCTAGGTTATATTAACAACTAAGGCCATAGTTAAACTAATGTACCAGTCATAGGAATGTAAGAAGTAGGTGCTAAGTATACAGAAACATGTTGGTCATAAACAAATAAAGCCTAACTTAACATGCAGAGGGGAGTTTAGGATCCTAGGTACATGCTGAATAATAAGTAAATCAAATTGGGAGCATACGGAATTACAACAGTAGTAGAAACATGTTGGTTTGAGGACTGAAATCTAAATTAGAATATACCAGTGAAGTGAAGAAAACAGTAACACAAACAGGAAAGTAGGAGATGCACAATGGTTAGCCTTGGCTTGAAACCGGCTAACTTAGAACAGTAGTAGTTAGCACAGAAGAGAGAGCAGAGAGTCTTTTTAAATGTGAGAGAGATTTTGAACAGATCAGTTCGTGTATGTGTCTGTGTATGAATAGAGTATATATAGTTTTGAAAACGAGTAGTGAAATCAGGTAAGGAGTAATAGTTTAACATAATTATAGAAATAATATTCAATCAGAATCAATCAAAGACCTGGAGTCCCTTTCATTAGGGAGTCATAATTCAAACGGCACAATTAGAGTTAAATAAGGAAAAGAATCAACTATAAAACTGACCTTTACCATAAAAGGAGTAGTAAGGTATATAGCAAGCAATTAAGTCTAGGTACATAACACATAATTGGGGAGAGTATATGTCAGACAATCAGCAGCATATCCGTGCACATAAATAGGGTATAGCACAATTTAGTTATGAAAATTAGTCACAAGAATCACGTATGGGATTGAAAATCACAGGGAATCAATGCTAACTAAGGGAAGTATCACACACATAAGGAAACAATTCTAAAATCAGTACAGAGTTACAAGGAAAATACAAAAAAGTCACATATTCAGGGAAGATATCACATGCCTAAGGAGCTTACACAAAAATCAGTATAAGTTATTGTGTGAACAATCAATAAGGCAAACAGCCAGACCTAATAATCGTTAAACAACATGTATTGAACAAAATCAGAGAAACCCTAAGCAAGTATTTAGAGAAATAATAGCAAATCGTAACCCTAACAACCAAATTACGGCAAGAAGTATAGAACTCAGAGAGAATCCAGAAGAACATATAGATAAATAATACAGACATAAACCCTAAAAATTAGCGTTTCATCAGAATACTTAAGAGTAAAAGAGGATATTTAAGCAGAACGTTTAAAAAACATACTGGAAATAAATATTAATACTAAAATCAGAAGATCAAATGTTTAAAAAGGGTCAAAAAACCCTAGTTTTGGAAAAAAAGAAGGATCCTTCGAAAATTAGGAGAATCTTTAAAGAAAACTCAGGGAAACCTCATAATACGCATAGATCTGTTATAGATCTAAAAGAATTGGAAGCTTAGAAGTTAGGTTTTCAAAGAAAGAACCCAGAGAGAGAGAGAGAGAGAGAGAGTCGGTATAGAAACCACCGGATCTAGCCGAAAAGTTAGAAAATCTTACTGGAATCGACCATGAAGGCCTGAGACAGGACAAAGGTGTGAGGGAGTGGACTCTGGTCTCTTGAAGACCTTAGAGACAGTAACACCGGTGAGAAGGAGCCATAAGAGGCTTGAGGATTCCATGGTTTCCGGCTAAGAGGCGGCCGGAGAAGACCTCATCGGAGGTGGAGAGACCAGAGGTCTCTAGAGAGAACTAGAGAGATAGAGAGAGTGTGTGAGAGGGGGGATGAGAGACGGGGGGGGGGNGGGAGGTCGTTAGGGTTTAATTATGGAAGGTGAAATCTGGGCCGTTGATCTAATTTGATCAATGGCTCAGATTGATCCGGGGTTGAGCCGGGTTGGAATTAAGTAGACTGGGCTTGGTATTTGGGCTGATTTAATTAGGGTTGGGGTTCTGTTGGATTTAGGATAGAATTTAAATAGAGTGTATCTAACTATTAAATACCCAATTAAAGTTAACTAAAATAATTTATAAAATAGCTGATAATTGCAAAAAATTAAATTGATGCTTAGTAAATTAAATTACATGATTAATAAGTAGTAAAGAATGCAAATGACTAATTTTGGATAAAAATATAATAAAACATATGATTAGGCTATAATTGTAAAGTTATTACAATTATAGCGAAAGAGTGCCAATTTGGCTAATTGTGAAACTATTTGGTCTTAATAGGATTAAAAATAATATATTAAGTCAAGAAATGTTTTTGAAATCATTTGTAATGCAATTTATAAATTAATTATTAGATATTAAATATTGAATAAATTAATAAAAATAGGGGGAAACTACGGAAGAATACCAATTGTTATGAAAACATATTTTTGAAGGTATATATGCAATTTTAAAATAATTTGAGGAAAATTGGGTATCAACAGTTGCCCTTCTTTATCCGGGAAGGATGAAAGTGTTGTCGGGTAAAGATATGATGGCCAATTTTGACAGAGTAGAAATGGTTCGAAAGATTGAGGCCGCACCCTGGCTTCTAAGTTGCCTACATATCCCTGATTTTACAGGAATAAGGTCGTATGTAGTTCAGGAATCATCGGCGAAGTATACTAATGGAGTTTTACAAGAACGGACGCAACATATGAGACTGGATGAACGAGCAGTTTACGGGAATGGTTAGGAGAATTAGAACGGGATCGCTCCTGCCGGGACGGTCGCTGTTCGCCGGATCACCTGCAAACAAACAATACAAGCATATATAGTGCGTAAATTTAAACATGATGCAAGCTCCCGTTGGACTATGAACGTTGTCTCGGACGGTTAAAGATGACGTCCTCAGACAATGATGTCCTGGGCCATGGATTGTTTTGATGAGGCATTCGCAAGCCATAAAATAAAGTTCTCGGTCCATGAGGATAGTGCCTCTGAACCATGACGCCTTTGAATAATGATATGTAAAATGATAAAAAGAGATCCTCAGGCCATGACATGGTGTTCTTGGGTTATGAAGATGGTGCCTCCGAACGATGACGCCTTTGGATAGGTCGGCGATATTTCAGCCCATGAAGATGCAATAGTATGATGCTGACAAGACAGAGCTTAGTATTGCGAAGTAAAGGGCAGAGCTTAGCCCGAAAGGAAACGAAGTGAATAATGATAGAGACAGTGATTGTTTTGAAAAGTGATCGGGAAGGCAGAAAGGTAGCCTTTTTATGCAGTATGCGAATGCAGATGGAGGTAGTGTTAAACCTCGAAAGGCATAAAGGTAGCCTTACGCAATATGTGAATGCAGATGGAGGTAACGTTTAACCTCGGAAGGCAGAAAGGTAGCCTTATGCAATGTGCGAATGCAGATGGAGGTAACGTTTAACCTCGGAAGGCAGAAAGGTAGCCTTATGAAATATGCGAATGCAGATGGAGGTAGCGTTTAACCTCAGAAGGCAGAAAGGCAGCCTTATGCAATATGCGAATGCAGATGGAGGTAGCGTTTAACCTCGGAAGACATAAAGGTAGCATTATGCAATATGCAAATGCAGATGGAGATAGCGTTTAACCTCGGAAGGCAGAAAGGATGCCTTATGCAATATGTAGGGAAGGGCGACAAAAACTCTTAGCTGGTGTTAAATTATGGTAGAGCATTGTGATAATGAAGCATTGTTTGTGCTGATAATAAGTGTTGGTGTGACGAGTTTGAGGAACGATGTCTGTCCTTGGAGCGGATAATATATTTTGGGGCTTTTTGCAA
Source organism: Nicotiana paniculata (assembly GCA_005239505.1). Taxonomy (NCBI): domain Eukaryota; kingdom Viridiplantae; phylum Streptophyta; class Magnoliopsida; order Solanales; family Solanaceae; genus Nicotiana; species Nicotiana paniculata. The sequence continues at coordinate 6,664 of ML324615.1, read as the reverse complement.
TTTTGTGCATGCATCCAAAGAAAGATCGTGAGTTTTGTAAAGGGGAAAGGTTAGTTCACATTCATGATGGCCCTGCTTGGCTTGTTTGCTTGATCATGATGATACTGTCTGTGTCATTGGGGTAGCGTTCACTAAACAATATGCTTTAGAAAAAAAATATATGCATGATTTTTGTAAAAGTATAATATATAATATAAAATAGTTTTAGACGAACCGAAGACATGACACATCTTGAGACATTGCGACCTCTCTTGTTGCGGAATTTTGAGGGTCCTCCTCAAAATTCTGCCCCAGTTTACTGGGTGGATATCTCTGACTCCTGCTTGCGCGGCGACTGGCTAAACTTGCTTCAGAATTTTGAGGGTCCTTCTCAAAATTCTGCCCCAGTTCCAATTGTAGGGAAAAATAGGTTTTTATTGAATTATGACCGAACTCATAGGGCTGCCTACGTATCCCCTCTTAAACGGGAATCAGGTCAGGTATAGTTCAAATTACATCACTGAAAAAGCATAAAGATTATACATAGTAGCGCTTGACTGCGTCTGAATTGATCGGTTTCGGCCAAACTTCTCCGTCCATTTCTGCAAGTATGAGTGCTCCTCTTGTCAGCACTCTATAAACCATGTACGGACCTTGCCAGTTGGGAGAGAACTTCCCCTTGGCTTCATCTTGATGCGGAAAGATTTTATTTAACACCAGCTGCCCTGGTGTGAATCGTCTCGGCTTGACTTTCTTGTTGAAGTCCCTGGCTATTCTGTTCTGATATAGTTGACCATGACATACTGCATTCAATTCTCTTCCCGTCTATGTGGGCTAGTTGCTCATAACGGCTTCTTACCCATTCTGCATCACTGAGCTCAGCTTCCTGTATAATTCGTAGAGATGGAATCTCCACTTCGGCAGGAATTACAGCCTCTGTACCATAAACTGGCATATAGGGAGTTTCCCCTGTTGATGTGCAGACAGTGGTGCGATATCCCAGTAGAGTAATGATAACTTTTCATGCCATTGCTTGTGCCTTTCTATCATCTTTCTTAGTATCCTCTTGATGTTTTTGTTAGCGGGCTCTACGGCTCCATTCATCTGATGTCTGTATTGCTGTGGAATTCTTGTGTTTGATCCTGAAAGTTTCACACATAGCTTTCATCAAGTCACTGTTGAGATTAGAACCATTGTCGGTGATGATTGACTCTGGAACTCCGAACCGACAAACAATGCAGTCGCAGACAAAGTCGACCACGACTTTCTTAGTAACTGCTTTGTAGGAGGATTCTTCGACCCATTTAGTGAAGTAGTCAATGGCGACCAAAATGAACATATGGCCATTGGAAGCGGCAGGCTCAATTGGTCCAATAAGGTCCATACGCCAAGCGACGAACGACCATGGTGAGCTGGTTGCATTGAGCTTACCTGGAGGCACTTTTATCATATCCCCATGTATCTGGCAGCGGTGGCACTTCCGAACATATTGGATGCAGTCTGTTTCCATATTCATCCAAAAGTAACCAGCTCGGAGTATCTTCTTTGCTAGAACAAAATCGTTCATATGTGGGCCACAGGTCCCTGCATGAATTTCTTCCAGCAATTTTGATGCTTCTTTTGCGCCAACACACCTTAATAACCCCAAATCGGGAGTACTCCTATATAGGATTCCTCCGTTGTGGAAAAAATTGTTGGACAATCTCCGAAGTGTGCATTTCTGAGTGGAATTTGCAAGCTCGGGGTATTCTCCTTTTGCCAAGTACTTAGCGATATCATGAAACCAAGGATTTCTGTCTGCTTCTTCTTCGATATGGGCACAGTAAGTTAGCTGATTATGGATCTTTATGCGAATAGGGTCAATGAAATTCTTATCCGGATTCTCGATCATTAAGGACAAAGTAGCTAATGCGTCGGCGAACTCATTCTGGATTCTAGGGATGTGCCAGAACTCTATCTTTGTGAACCTCTTTCTTAACCCCTGTACGTGGTGCAGATACGCCAGTGTTTTGGAATTCTTTGTTGCCCATTCTCCTTGTACCTGATGTACCATTAAGTTTGAATCACCAATCACTAACAGCTCCTGGACGTTCATGTCAATGGCCATATTGAGCCCCAAGATGCAGGCTTTATATTCGGCCATATTGTTGGTGCAAGGGAACCTGAGTTTGGTGGATATCGGATAATGATGACCGGTCTCTGATACTAGTACCAACTCCCTTGAAGTTTGCTACTCCATCAAATAACATCCTCCAACTATCATAGGATTCTGCAATATCTTCTCCTATGAATGATACATCTTCATCAGGAAAATATGTTTTCAGAGGTTCGTATCCTCCATCTATGGGATTCTCAGCAAGATGGTCTGTCGGAGCTTGTCCTTTAACCGCCTTCTGAGTCATGTAAACAATGTCGAATTCGCTCAGCAGAATTTGCCACTTGGATAGCTTGCCAGTGGGCATGGGCTTCTGAAAGATGTACTTTAATGGATCCATCCTTGATATGAGATATGTTGTGTAGGCACAAAAGTAATGCCTCAACTTTTGAGCGACCCAAGTTAGAGCACAACATGTGCACTCTAATAGAGAATATCGGGCCTCATATGGAGTGAACTTCTTGCTGAGGTAATAAATAGCTTGTCTTTCCTTACTGTTTCATCGTGCTGCCCCAGAACGCAGCCGAAATCTCCATCTAATACTGCAAGATAGAGTAGTAAAGGTCTGCCTGGCTCGGGCGGTACTAGGACTGGTGGTGTTGAAAAATATTCCTTGATTCTGTCGAAAGCCTTTTGACAATCATCGGTCTACTCGGTCGTTGCGTCCTTCTTCAGCATCTTAAAGATTGGCTCATAGATGACTGTTGACTGTGCTATAAACCGGCTGATGTAATTAAGCCTCCCCAAGAAACTCATCACAACTTTCTTGTTCCTTGGTGGTGGTAGCTCTTGAATGTCTTTGACCTTAGACGGATCCAATTCTATTCCCCGGCGGCTTACAATAAATCTCAGGAACTTCCCAGCAGGAACCCTGAATGCACACTTTGTGAGGTTTAGTTTCAGATTGTATTTTCGCAATCTATTGAAGAACTTCCCCAAATTCTCCATGTGATCAACAACTTTATTTGATTTGATAATGACATCATTCACGTACACCTCGATCTCCTTGTGAATCATGTCATGGAATATGGTGGTCATGGCCCTCATGTAGGTGGCCCCTATATTATTTAGACCGAATGACATCATCTTGTAACAATACACTCCCCACGGCGTAATGAACGCCGTTTTCTCATCATCTTCCTCATACATCCAAATTTGGTGATAACCAGCGAAGCAATCCACAAAGGACTGCAATTCATGCTTGGCGCAATTATCAATTAGAATGTGTATATTTGGCAAGGGGAAGTCATCTTTCGGACTGGCTCGGTTGAGATCCCGGTAGTCGACGCAGACTCTGACCTTCCCGTCCTTCTTTGGCACATGTACAATGTTGTCTAACCATGTCGGCTACTCCACTACCCGGCGAATTTTGCGTTGATCTGCTTGGTAACTTCTTCTTTGATTTTCAAACTCATGTCGGGTTGGAACTTTCTGAGCTTTTGTTTCACTAGTGGACACATTGGATTGGTTGGAAGTTTGTGAGCCACAATAGACATACTTAGACCAGTCATGTCATCATAGGACCATGCAAATACGTCCTCATACTCTCTTAGAAACTCTGTGTATTCTTTATTTTCTGATGGTGGCAAATGAATGTTGATGCGGGTCTCCTTGACGTTTTCTAAATCTCCCAGGTTGATAACTTCAGTCTCATCCAGGTTGGACTTAGATCTATTTGCAATTTCTTTGACAATCCCGTCAGGTATGTCGTCTTCCTCTGAATCAATTTCCATTTGTTGCATTGTCTCATTGCATGTCACAATCATCGGTTCATCAAGACAAGTAATAGTAATGTTGTGTAAATAAAGTAATGAGAGAAAACAATAGCAATAAATATCAGATTCGTAAGAGAAATTTAGAAGATGCTTTGATAGATTGAATAATTATTTTGAACATTGAAGATCTTTATTGTAGAAATTGAAAAATGCAGCAAAAGGAAAATCATTTAGTAAATAAAACAGTAAATAATGCTTACTTNCCCCCCCCCCCCCTCTAGAACAACACATCAATCCATATTATCATCCTCTAGGAACAAACTCCTCATTGTTGTAAGTGCTTCTTCCTCGTCTGAACCGTAAATAGTGTTGGTCTGCTTGAAAGTCTGCTCAAGATGAGGTATCGGCTTCTCCAAAGGGTAATAGGGACCGCGCCAAGGTGGCGACCAGTCGTTGAATTCCTGCCAAGTGTACTCATACCCCAGACCGAAAGTGGTGCCATGCTCCTTGAGATTTATGGGCTTCGTGATCTCTTGGAGGTTTTTACCGAGCCCTTTGCCTTGCTCATATACTCTCCAGTTCAGGATGCTTTCAATCTTGTTGTCCTACCATTTGTCCTTGTTGATAACATTGACCCGTTCAATGTGGTGGTAAGTTCCTCCGCCTATCTTCCTTTTTCTGTCAATTACCGGAACAATTTGATGACTATAAATGGGGTTGCTACCGTCACCATGAAAAATCACCTCTTGGTGGTTCTACTCAAATTTTACCGCCTGACATAGTGTTGATGCTACGGCCCCATCAACATGAATCCAGGGTCGTCCCAACAACATGTTGTAGGATGCCGGAACATCTATCACCTGAAAATCCACTTCGAACCAAGTCGGTCCCATCTGTAGACATAGACTGATCTCCCCCATAGTGGACCTTTGAGAACCATCAAAGGCTTTCATATTGATCGCCCCATCCCTTATCTCATGTAGCCCTTTACCCAATTTCTTGAGTGTTATCAACGGACAGATGTTAAGACTGGAACCTCCATCGATCAAGATTTTTGTGATGAAATGATCTTCGGATTGCACGGTGATGTGCAGTGCTTTGTTGTGCCCTAATCCTTCAGATGGTAGCTCATCCTCATGAAAAGTGATTTTATGACTCTCCAGTACCTGGCCTACCATATTGGCCATTTCCCCACTAGTGATGTTGTTTGGCACATATGCTTCACTCAACACTTTCAACAAAGCATTTCTCTGTGTTTCAGAATTCTGCAGCAGAGAGAGGATGGATATCTATGCCGGTGTCTTGTTCAGCTGGTCGATGACTGAATACTCCTTAGCTTTTACCTTTCTCCAAAGGTCATCGGGACCTGTTTCGATAAGGGGAGGCCGGTTGGCAGCCTGCTTGATTGACTCAGCCAGATGCTCAGGGGTGTAGATCCTACCAGTTCTCGCCATACCCTGTGCTCCGACAGCTTACTCAGAATTGACCTTGCCTTTCCTTCTCGCCTCGGCTGTGTAGTCCCAAAGGATAGCGTTTTAATAGAAGGGTGGCATGGTTGGCATTGCCATCGCAATTGGTGCAGCCATCTTTACTTCAAACGGAATGTGTGTTCAGGGTGGCAAGACTGCGACCTCGAATGAAGCTGGTGCATTTGCTGGAGATACAAACTCAACTTCAATTGGCACTGGTGACTTTGCAGGTGGCGCTGCTTCAAACTCAAATGGTATAGACATATTCACCTCAGCGGCCTCAGATGGCTGAATCTGGACTATGATCGGTTTGAGAGTGACTGCGGGTTTCTTCGGGTCATCGCCTTCTGCGATCAACCCGATTGACCCCTCGGGATCCCAATCATCTTCTATTTCAATCATAAGGATACCTCTACCCTTATGGTCTGTCAGAGGATTGTCGCGGACGTTTAGAGCGGGGTCTTTTGCCACAATAATCTTGTTGTCAATGAGAGCATGTATTTTGTCCTTCAGAGAATGGAATTCTTTGATGGTGTGTCCTTTCATGCCGGAATGGTATGCACAAGATTTGTTTGGGTTAACCCACTAAGAAGGGTTCTCAGGGATGGCAACAGGGATAGGTGTGACATAACCAGCAGCTTTGAGTTTTTCATACAGATCGTCAATGGGCTCGTCTATGGCAGTGTATTGCTTTGGAGGGCGGCGATCAAAATTGGGATGAGGTCTAGGGAAGTTTTGGCGTGCAGGGGGTGATTGGTAATGGGATGGCTGGGAATTATAAGTGTGGTAGACATGAGGGGTTGTGGATATTTGGGCGAAGCAGGTTGATATATGCGTGGTGGAGCTTGGTAGGAAGGTGGTGGAGTTTGGTAATTTGGTGAGGGTGCTTGGTAATTCGGGGTTGGATGATATGTGAGTGGAGGTGTCGGATAGGTTTGGTACTTGAGCGGGGACTTGGTTCTTTGTGCAACTATTACGGCTCCCACATCTCTCTTCTTACACATACCACCGGACTGTAGAGCCTTGTTAGTGGCTTGCAAGGCTTCAAAATTTGTAACCATACCGTTTTTAATACCTTCTTCAATCCGCTCACCCAATTTGATGATGTCAGAGAACTTGTGGCCCTCAACCATTATTAACCATTCATAATACTGCAGGTACTGAGCCCGAACAAAGAACTTGTTCATCTGTTCATCGACTTTAGTGGCTTCGGACCTCCAGCGAGTAGCATACTCGTGAAAGGTTTCTGTAGGTTTCTTCTTCAAATTTTGAATGTAGAATATATCCGGTGCGTTCTCTGTGTTGAATCTAAACCTGTCCATGAAATCAGACGCCATGCTTACCTA